>JALPQI010005851.1:0-58761 GCA_025490895.1 Thaumatotibia leucotreta | reverse complement strand
GTTTCGTGGATATTAAATATATTCCGAGTCGCTCAAAGCAGACACCCGTATATGATTATTTTAGAAGGTAAAGTGAATCAAAGACGTTTTTTCAGAATAGGCATTAAATGTTACTCTTTTTAGATCTTAGAGATTTTACATAACTATAAATCAAAGGTAAACACTTTTTTTATATATTCGTACTATTATTCGTTATATTAGTAATATATTCTATTCTATCTCTATCTCATGATTTGCAATAGCCTTCTTGCATGGCGAAAATAACAATGAACCCATTCAAAACATTTTCCAAATTGCAAGAAGTTTCTCAGAAATGATCAGGAATTTAATTAGAAGTTCGATTTGTACTTGTCGAATTTTTTTTATAAATATTGGAATATCCTTGCTTGAGGTTTCTTAGGCGAAATAGGGTCATCTAAAGTCTTTGTTATCGTTTTCACAAACTTTTATCAGCCTCAGAATAGTGTTCTAAGAGCAGGTCTATACAATATAGCATTACCAATGGAATATACGACGATGAAAATAAAGTCCTCTCTCACGCACGGATATTAAAAATCTTAGAAATTGTATTAAGTAATACTTAATAAAGATAGATTTAGATTTAGATTTTATAAGATACTAAACAAAAACAGAAAAATTGCTAAGGCTAATAACTATTGGCAGCCAATTTCCATTACTGTGATTGCTTCGACAAAACTCAGGTACAAAGGAACACATAGAACAATAAAATAAAAATGCCAAAAATGTCATTAAAACAGTTACTAGGGAAATGATTAACTTGATGATGAAACTACAAGCCTAAAGGGCTATCGCGTCGATACGAAATGTGTAATGATTAATTAAAGAAGTAAATTGATCAGGCAATCAATTTATCTTCAGTTTACGGTGTTTTAAATGTTAATTAAAAGTGTAATCATGATTCGTTTTAATCTTAAATGGTTGTCGAGCATGGAAGTAAAAAACTATAAATATTCATTGAAAAATCAGATTCAGACACACGCGGATGGCATAATTTTTTCCATTAGCCAATACCCATTGCAACGAGCGTATCGATACAAATACTTTACAATATAAATTGCATTTAATGAGCAAACGAGCCAGATTACGGGCAATTTGCAAACAAACAACAATTACGAAATGATGATAGTCTTATCACAAAGCTGGCGTAATTGCGTGACGTCAGTAGCTATGATTGCAGACTGAATTTGTCTTGAACATGTACATTTGTGTTACACTAATTTGTATGTCCCGCTTAATATGACCGCGTTTATATAACATGGATAAGACTAACGTATGTCAACGAGAACGTACGTAAATGCTGTGACAGTACGTGACGGACGTCTTATCCGCAGCGATAAATAAAAAACGTGACAGTCATTCTAGAGAGACATGTTACTGACATCACATCGCCAAACATCGTTGATTTCATAACTGAGAAAAGGCAAAATGAGGATAACAATACAAAGATTTGAATAGAAAATCATAGCAAATAAATATGCAAAAAATAAAAGTTTCGTATGTGACTAAGTTATTCAAAAACGATTTAGGATGGCACGGGAAAATGTATATTAATGTGTCGAATTTCCTATAATTCTGTGTACAAGAATTTGTGACCATGATACATTTATAAATCATTACATTACATTCGGAAACATACTTGCATCGATATCTTACGATCTTGGTTGGTATCTATATCTATGCAGCCGCTTCATATCACTCAAAAAGATGAAAGGCAACTAATAATAAAACACTTCAACTTTAAAAAAAAACAAGACGAACTGTAAAATACAAGGCAACTGGCCCATAAAAAACGATTAAGCTAACTAGATTTTTAAAACGCAGGAGTCTCTTTTATTGAAAAGTTAATATAAAAAGTGGAATTTAAAATTGCTAGTTATGAGAGGTTTAAAATAGATCAAAGAGACGCCTAAGGCATCAAGAATGTCGACTTGCTACCAAGATATTGTGAAATAACTTTTCAAATTTATTTTTACTTAACTTCGTGACGCGTCAAATTTGTCAGAATTTACCGTTGAAAAGCACAGTATTCGGTTACAAGTTTATTATTATGGTATCTACACTATTTACAGATAAATTATGGAAGGCTTGGAATTGCATATGTGGTGGTGTTACTAAAACTCGTAAAGTGGAAATCGTGTGCAAAGTCATGTGTTTTTTAGTTTATTGCTCAAGAAATGAGGATATTCATCGATATACAACATAGGTAATTATTCGAGGATATACACATATCATGCTTTCAGTAATTTATCTATACGGACCGCAATTTGTTCCTGTTGTAATTTGTTTAATATATTCAGTTTGGTATCACAATTTATGTAAATGCGATGCGTCGTGTTTTTGCCAACGCCAGGGCTAAATTATTCATGATTGATCCCGAACGATTCACCGTGACAGTCAAAAGCTTTCAGAGGCAGGTGTGCCTCAGGGGACACGTATGGGACCCAATTTCAGCAACTCAAGTACTTTTGATAGCTTTTATTCAGCAGTCCGTGACAAATCAATAACGAGCTAAATAAACTCCCCTATTCATATGTATTTTATAGTTTTGTCCTACACTACAGTTTTGATAAAAAAGTGATATATAATTTTGTTAATACAAATTAGACGTAGTCGAGGTTCAGAGTTCAGAGCTTGCCTTTTCGTTTACGTTTACATACAATTGATATTAATATTACAGAGATTTTTTCTTCCGTTTTACATAAATATTATGATTTTTATGTAAAATGGAAGGATGATGCATTTACATGATATTATGTATAATGATAATACACGTTAAGTACGGCTAGATGAAAAAAATCATTCACACACCATGTGTTTATAAATGCAAATTCTATTCCACTATAAACGCAGGTACCGTAATTAGATCAGCGTAATTCTATAGCAGAATTACATGAATTAGCAGACTTACTCTAAGTGAACGAATGCATAAACAAATACAGCCTAGTTCTGCCAGCCTTACTGCTATTGCATTAAAGTTTAGAATAGATTGATATATTAGGAAGGGCTGCAAGCTGTGACGTGAAGGACGGGAATGACGTTAAAGCAAATTGGATTTCGCGTCAACTGGACGTAGCGGGTTAAATAAGGCTGTGTACTGCTGTTGAATTAATAAGCAGTAAGTAGTGAATTTACTACGGATGCACAAAAACTAAAGGAAAGACTTACCCCCTTATTTATTCTCCTGTCCTATCTTAGCAAGCTGAAATAGTACATTACGACACAAATTTTACACGTGTCTCGTACGACGTTTTTTAGTACAGATACAGATAGCCCTCCAAAGTTTTGGAACTGACGTAAAATGAGCCACTTCTCACACTAGCGCGTAAAAAAGGCACCATCTGTACTAAAACTCATTTTACGTCAGGTCAAAAACTTCAGAGGGCCATCTGTACTAAAAAACGTCGTACGAGACACGTGCAAAAAGGAAACTCGTAACTAATGTCGATTTAAAACAATCCCTTCGGTCGTGTTTTAAAACATCGCCACTCGTTTCGAATTTCTTATTTTTCGCACTTGTGTCGTGATGTACTATTTTAGTACAGATAGTGTTTTTTTACGCACTAGTGCAACAAGTGGTTCATTTCTCGTCAATTCGAAACTTCGGCTTCTCCAGCTGTACTAAAAAAAAACCGTACGATACACGTGCGAAAAAGAAACTCCCTTCAGTCGTGTTTTCATTGATTGTCACTTGTCTCGAACTTCAATTTTTTCATACTTGTATAGCTATGTAATGTATCTACTAGTTTGTCCTTTTCGGTCTTATAAGCTTGCCAAGTTAGAAAATGTTTTTGAATAAGGGGTTCTTAGATTTATATTATAATATCAAATGACAATTTTACGGAAGCGATAATTCGGGACATAAATGTATTAAATACCTACGTAAAGCCACCGCTACAATATAAATCCTTTTTGCATTTCCTTAAATGAAGAAGAGAATTAACCAAATAAAATAGAATTAAAAGTTTAGCAACTAGATAAACTGAAATATTCACGTAATAATAAAGAAAAGGCATAAATAAATTAAATAATGATATAATGAATCTAGTTGTTGTTAATGTAATTACATTCTTCAGATTTTACACAAATCGTCGAGTTTAAGTAGGAACTAAAATTAATTTTGTAGGAGCACCACCCTCAGCGAAACCAATAACTTCCCGAGTCTTGGCCCACGTAGTAAAATCTTCCATATTTCCTTTAATCCTTCCTTACATTGATACATACTTACAATATTAGCTCATACATATCGACACGTGTAGCGTACCACCTTGATAATATATTCGTATTCCAAAAACAGGTTTTACAGATATATATATTAAAATTTGCAGTACTATTAATTAAATATGCTAAACAAGTTTTTAATTGCGTCGATTTGATGATATGTGTAAAAACATTTGTCACCAACCCAACTATTCCAATTGGTGTCGTAAAAGTCGATTAAGGGATTGAAATGTCACTGTCAAGCCAGCAACGTCATTATCATCACATCACACACTACTGCCATCGCTAATCCGAATGCCCAGCGTGGCGATTGTAAGCCATTTAAGGGTCCAGCCAAATCTATCGACACGAATTGGACTAAATCCTACTACTACGCAAAAAGTGCGAAAAAAACAACTCGGACGACATCGATCGACTGTGATGCGGCGCGATTTGCCTTAAAGTGGATTTAGACCAAACGAGCGAGCGAATGCTCATTCTATCCCCCACTCTACGAAATCAACGAATTTCGACGAATCACTTTTTGTGTAAAGAACAAATTCTGTAGAGTGATAGAAAGAGCATTCGCTCGTTTGGTCTAAATCCACCTTTAAATGCGTCGATAGTTTTGGTTTGGCGAGACGCTTATGCGTCCATCATATGAATAATAGGAAAGGCCTCGTCCAGCAGTGGACTGAAATCGGTTAATAATGTGACACGTGAAGAAACTAGTTCCACAGTTGTCATGCGTTCCGTGGTGACTCAAGCATATTAATTAAAGTAACCAGAGCCTCAATTTGCTCATTAAATGATACTTCCTACATTCATTAAGATGATTCATTTGTACAAGTTATATGAGCTCGTGACAATCATTACTTACTTTGTAACTATCTTCTACGGTACTGCAATCATACAGTGTGTTAACATGATACAGGCATTTATTGAAACCGAGGAATGCGATGTAGGTTTTTAGCCAAACCGTGAGCATTATTTGATTCAAAACCCTAATTTTAAAAGTAATTAACTTTCTAAGAAAAGTTAATTGAGACGCAATGTACTTCAAAATGAATCGTTAATTTGAACTTGACAATGACATATCGCAGCCATTCGCAACGTTTGACAATTAAGCAGTACACGCGTTACATTGATCGTTCGGAGGAAATAAACTTAATTGTACGGTCAATTTAAATATTTGTCAAATGTTAATACTTGAAAACGATTGCTAGTAATGCGTATTATTACCCATTTTCGTAAAAGCCCGGGTCATGGTAACACCCTGTATACATGGAAGCGAACAAGACGGCCATAAATATCAGAACACAATTAATGACATCCATTTATTTATACCACGTTATACCTTTTTTTTAGGACCAGCAGTGTTATTCACTAAGGAAACCGCCTTGCTATCAGCGCTGTGTCAGCGCTGTGGCAGCGTCGAGCCTAAAAATGGTATTCACTAATGCACTTTAAACGACACTAGCGCTCGGCAACGAATGCGGCGTGAGCTGGAACTACACTGCGTCAAGACTTACCGCCTACAGTTCGACGACGAGCTCTATGTTAGTGAATACCGTTTTTCGCAGCGCTGCGCTCTACGTCGAAGTGAAGGCTGTCTCGTCGTCGAGCTCGACGAAGGGATTGAAGTGTCACTGACCATTCTACAAGATTGATGATGGGCAGCAGCGTCATTGGGACACATTACTGCGATCGCCAATCCGCTTGCCCAGCATGGCGATTATGGGCATTTACTTCCTAATGCATCTATACGCATAGTTTATAGGAGAGGCCTACGTCCAGCAGTGGACTATCATAGGCTAATGATGATGATGTCTATCGACAGTTGATATTCAGTGAGAACTTTTAGTTCAACATTCTTCTACTGATCCTTGTTTTAATTCGCAGCGACCTAGCAAGATAAATATTTTGAATCCGTTTTGAAGGAGACGAAATAATTCCAAACTAAACACAGACAACGTAAATAATAAAACGCTATTTACTTACGTAAATAATTGTCTAGACTCGTAAATATGGGCAATTAAAAACATAGTGAAAATAACAGCAAGTGAAGCCGACGAAAATAGTTTACAAAAGAAATATTCATAAAAACATCAAGCTGATATTATTAGTAACTTCGATCTTACAGAAATAAGTATACAGGGCGGAAAGGGACGACGTTCCTTCCCGCTACCGACCAACTCTACCAACGATTACGATGAACTGTCAGTATGAGACCAACATCGAAATATTAAAAAAAAATTAACCCCTCATACAAAGTGAGTGATTAGGAGTTCAATAGTATGGAAAAGTAAATTTTCCATGTACGCTTTCGATGTTGGTCCCATACTGAAAGTTCATCGTAATGGTTGGTAGACTCGGTCGGTAGCGGGAAGGAACGTCGTCCCTTTCCACCCTGTATAACGTGTTTTCGTATTAATTACAGATACCATAGGTCATGCATGGGCATAATGAACAACTTTCCTTGTGGGACTCATATAAAAAACTTGAAATAAAATCGCCTTTTCATACAAAGCGGTCCCACCGGCTGATCAATATTTCGTAAAAAAGTTTTCTTT
Source organism: Thaumatotibia leucotreta (assembly GCA_025490895.1). NCBI lineage: Eukaryota > Metazoa > Arthropoda > Insecta > Lepidoptera > Tortricidae > Thaumatotibia > Thaumatotibia leucotreta. The sequence goes on along the minus strand of JALPQI010005851.1, from coordinate 51,970 downwards.
TTCGAGATTTAGATATGAGATTTAGTTTGAACAACTTTATATTAACACACGTTAAATACATGGAAAACAACTGTGACCGAGTAACAAATATTTTCGTAAAAAAATAAAAAAAAATGTCCCAACCGGGATTTGCATCTGGGACCTCCTCGCACACCGGGTGCAAGGACTGAGCTACGGAGGCCGCTAAAAAATTGTGAGTAAAACTCACACTTTTAAAGCAAACGAAAATCTTGTCAAAATATTTGCCAAGTTAATTGAATAGCCCACCTAACGAAGACCAAAAGTTGCCTGTCGGGGGAAATAACTCGTGTATAAGCGAATTTTGGCAAAGTTGTAGGGAATGGTGTTTTAAACCACATACTATAAGTACTGGTGGTTAGGGGTGGAGCTAACGCGGGGAGAGGGGTGTAAAGGTCCTTATTTTTAATTTTTCGTAAATAACTCGTAAACCGTGGCTTATAGCAAAAAACGTTCTAGTACATAAGAAATTAACATAAAATTCTCTACAAAATAGACATACATATGTTTCCTCTGGGATCAATGTGTCATGAGATAAGAAAGCAAGAAGATGGACACTAAAGAAATAAACACATTTGTTTAAGTAGGTATGGCACATACAGAATGCTCGCGAGCATTCCAAAATATTTTAATGCTCAATTCCTGACCATATTTAGAGTCTTTAATGCTACATAAAATTTCCTGGATTCGGCTTGGTTTCAGAAATAATCAACCTTTTTTTCGAAACAAGTTTTTTGACGTAACTCGTCATAAAACTTCTTTTTGATTACAATGCTACCACAATGTGTTTTAATATTACCACACCTTTTGCCTGGCAATCAAAAAATGGGATAAACTTGACGAAATAACTTGTCCCTAAAAAAAAATATTTGAATTAATAATTTTAACAAATTGTTGTTATGATAAAAAGTACTGGAAATGTTAAAAAGTATGCAAAAAGTGTAAAAAAAAGAGAGAAAAAATTTTTTTTTTTGTGTTATTTGACATTAAATCTCGTAATAATTTTTGTTTGTTTTGATGTCTACAATGAATAGTTAAAATCTTTTGACGATGATTATGAGAATATTTTAGGTTTAGAAGATAATTAGGAATTTTATTTTTACAAATAAGCATACAGGGCACGCCCGGGCGCGTGCCTTCCAAAAGATTATAAGTATGCATTCTAGATATCAAAATAAACAAAAATTATTATGAGACCTAATGTCCATTACCACCAAAAAAAAAATTTTTTTTTCTTTTTTGTTTTACACTTTTTGAATACTTTTGACATTTCCAGTACTTTTTATCATAACAACAATTTGTTACAATTATTTTTTTTAATATTTTTTTAGGTACAGGTTATTTCGTCAAGTTTATTCCCATTTTTTTATTGCAAGTCAAAAGGTGTGGTCATATTAAAACACATTGTGGTACCATTGTATTCAAAAATAAGTTTTATGATAAGTTACGTCGAGAAACTTACGTCGAAAAAAAGGTTGATTATCTCTGAAACCAAGCCGAATCCAGGAAATTTTATATAACATGAAAGACTCAAAATATGGTCAGGAATTGAGCATTAAAATCTTTTGGCATGCTCGCGAGCATTCTGTATGTGCCATACCTACTTAAATAACTGTGTTTATTTCTTTAGTGTCCGTCTTCTTGCTTTCTTATCTCATGACACATTGATCCCAGAGGAAACATGCATATAACTTTTTTGTAGAGAATTTTATGTAGATTACTTATGTACTAGAAGGGTTTTTGCTATAAGCCACGGTTTACGAGTTATTTACGAAAAATTAAAAATAAGGACCTTTACCCCCCTCTCCCCTCGTTAGCTCCACCCCTAAATACCAGAACTTTTAGTATGTGGTTTAAAACACCATTCCCTACAACTATGCCAAAATTCGCTTATACACGAGTTTTTTCCTCTGAGTTTCCTTCGTTTGGTGTACTAGGCAATGTTTAACGAAGACATTTCTTACAAAAATCACTAGCTGTAAACGATTGAAGATTACAAAAAATACTGAAACTCAATTGACCATGAAATGGCTTTACTCTGAAGCAATATTCTTTTGAAACAAAGAAAAGGAATTGGATTTGCAATTACAGAGAGAATATTTTATATAGTAAACGTCTTTACAGTGTTTATTCTGTAAGAATAAGAACATATAGTGTGCGTAAAAGTTGCAATAAGCTTTACGAAAAAATATACTAGCGGTAAGAACGCCTTTTAATCACACTTTAAGTCACACGACTTTTAATGCGGACCCAGGTTCAACACTCGGGAGTAAAACAATAAGTTTCTCGAATTACGAAATATTATTTGTATATTGTTTACCACAATCCAATCCGCTTGTCCAGCATGGCGATTATGGGCATTTACCTCCTAATGCTAAAACGCATCATAGTAAATATTGAAGAGCCCGATAGTTGCAAGCCTTACTTCCTACAACACGAAATACTAACTCTACCCTGCATCTACATACTTGAAACATGCAAATTTGTCCATAAATATATAGAATCTTACACGAAATGAGACGTACCCTCTTCCCACCCTTCTAGACAAGACTCATGATTAATAGCACCGCTCTCTCGATTAAAACTACACTCATCTGGTCCTTTAAAAATGTCAATAAAATTGCATTATATAAATAACTTGAAGAAATTAAAAAAGAAGAGAAATTTCATATTTTTGTTAATAAATTAAAGAAGCTATTAGTAACTAAAACATACTATTCTGTGAATGAATACCTAAATGACCGACTGTTACAGTGATCACCCATTGAAAAACAAAAATATGAATTAGTATAAGTAAGTTAGGTACTTTTAAGATTTGCCAATATTTCCATGACCTTACGGGGCTCATGTATGATACTTTTATTTTGTAAGATCCTATGTACTACATGAAATAAATAAATTACTTGATTGATTAATGTGTCCTGATACGCATAGTTAATAGGAGAGGCCTACGTCTAGCAGTGGACTGAGATAGGCTGATGATGTGATTGTTTACCAATCGCTTTCGGTGAAGGAAAACATCGAGAAGAAACCGGGCTACAAATTACAATAAGGCCTAGTTTCCTTCTAGATTGTAAATTGAAAAAGCTGTCGCTTTCGACGTAGCTAGAAGGTTCGTTGACTACCTAATACCAAGACGTATAACCTGATCCGTAACAAATGTCAGTAAAGTAAATCTAGAAAGAATCTTACTAAGAATGTGAGCTATAAAACTATTTATTATTCAACCTTTATAAGTTTTATAACAAGGAAATAAAACAGGTATAAGTTTACATAACATCTGAACTGTTTTACTGGCTATAAGATGAGCGTTATTGATTCCACGTGTTGAAGATACTAGGTGTAGTCTAAACTATCGGGACAGAACAGACAAGGGCAAAAATATGCCAACTTTTCCGCCTAATATATAAAAATAGTATATACCTACCATTCGTCAGTTAAAAGTAAAAAATGTAAACAAACCTGCAAACTGGCATTATTTCATAATCACACACTTTCAGAACACAATCTTGGTTTAATCACCAACATAAAACCTTAAACCTGAAGTTCGCATACATTTTCTGTTAAAAAATATTGATATTTATTAACGTAAAAATATATTTTCGAACGTGTTTCACGATATCTGTCAAAGACATCAAATGCTATGGAAAGTCAGCCATATTTGTTGAACTTTTTTTACTAAAGAAAGATATACCTCTTTCTGCACCCTGACTCTACTAAGGAAGGATTTTCATTTATCCAATGAATACACGTAAGATAGGTGATTTACACACTCAGATACGTTTGACTACACTACACAAAATATCTCAAAATCTTTCTGTGGTCATTGTAATTCCACCTTTTAGCACTATCATCATCGTTTTAAGAATCTTGCTCTTATCCTTAAGATGCATTCAGACCAAACGAGCATTCGCTATTCTAACCCCCTACTCTACGAAATTCGATTGTATTTTTCTTCTTTTTTTTCTCTTTTCCCTACAAAAATGGTCCTTAAGTTATTGTCATTTCATTTCGTATTGAATGCCCTAATATGATACCTCTTATTTTGTTAACATATATGTATAATAATTCCAATCTAATGTATTCGGCTCTATTATGTGAGCATTTTAGTAAAAACATCCCATTTTATTGCTTGCCATGAGCGCGTTTAGACATTTAACTCCTATAAATGTACAAGCCAATTTCGTTCTTATGGTAAGCGACTGAGTGGGACGTTTTTACTAAAACGCTCACATAGTGCCATGAAAGCTTCTTACGTGGGTGTCACACCTGTAATACCACTATAAATAGCAGCTCTTATATTATTCACGTGCCAATTATATTGCCGATTACGATCCGTGGTATAATTGACACGATAATATGGCTTTGTTACTATTTATATCGGACATATTGGCACGGTAGTTAATAACTAATATAGCTCACAATAATATAATATGTGGATCTTTATGGTGCTTCCACATTGGATGTTACTTTTGTTATATAACAAAGTATAACAAGGACAATGTTATAGAACACTAGAATGTCAAAGAGAGAAAGATGATGTTAACATAACATTTTATAATGCCAATGTGGGAGTACCATTAGTGACACCACCTGTTGACTCTACCTGTTACGTTCCCCCGTTAGAAATGAAAAAGATGTAAACAAATATGACTTCTAAACTTTCAATAGCATTTATTGTCTTTGACACATATCGTGAAACACGTATTTATATTGTTTTGTTTTCTACAGGCGCTATCTTTAGATTTATTTTGATAAATCGATCGTTGTGCGACTCCACCTCGTATGTCCAGGGTGTATGACTCAACCTCGTATGTGAAATGTATGTATTTTGTACACAAACATATTTTTATGACACAACCTCGTAAGCCACGATAAGAGGTTGAGCCATCCAGCCAGCGAAACGTATCTAATATTTCGTGTTGACGGCAATAAGAATACATTTATCACCACTCCAGCTCTTTCTGTGCCTGTCTTAAGAGTAGACTAAGGGATAAATGTATGGAAGTGTAACTGAACATTCATTTATTAAAGTTTAATGACGGGCAGCAGCATCATCATAGTGCACAGACTACTACGATCGCTAATGCGCTTGCCCAACGTCGTTATTTTGGGCATGAATACCTAAAGCTTCCATAACTACGCATGGGTACTAAGAGAGGGCTATGGCCAGCAGTGGACTGAAATAGGCTAATGATGTTTAATGTGTGTTTGTGTGAATAAGGAGTTTTGTATTATCAATTGTGTTATGAGTTGTGAATTAAGTTACATAGTTCAGAAATTTCTCACGTCTTTCTCTTCGTATCAAAATGTGTTCTCTAGTCTCTCTACATTGATGCAATGATTACCTGAAACAAAACAAAACAACCATTAGATCAATTTTTAACAATAGATAAATCATATCGGCTAGCTAAAGAGGAAAACAAATTTACACAAAAATGCCAATAACAACGGCGTACTACTGCTATATACAGGGTGCAACAAAAGTAGTGGCGATTCTTTAACACTGGAACAATCTGCACTGTTCTCTAAGGTTAGGGCTTCCAATGAGGGTTTTTGATACTTCTTCTGCCGCTATGGGGAGGTGAGATGGCAGCACTGAGGCGACCATATAACGAACTGTCAAAATAAATACGCGCATTTAATTTTCAACATATTTATAGGTTTATTTATTCTGAAAACCATTACTTTAGTCATATTGTTACCTAAAATAAATGAATAAAATAGTTCCAAGTCAATTCTCATGAAATTAACAAAGTTATAGTAATTATTTTGAATACCAGTGACTTTGAGCGCCTGTTTTAGAGTTCAATCTTCAGTTCGACGACCATGTATTAGTCGTAATCCATTACAAAATCAATTCTCTTCCAAATAAAATAGAATTTCAATATTTTAGGCCCAGGTGCCTATGAATAGTATGAACCTGACAGCTGTCGAGACCAGGTGCGTACGAAGCGCCGCCCTGGTGGCAGAAAAATTATCGAAAACCCTCATTGGAGTATTCGGATATTGCTTTTATTTCAGTATTCTAATAATACGGCAAGAGGTATTGGAATATTCATTTTTTTTATTGCCTAAAAAATTTTGACAGTTCATAGCAACAATCACAAAATTATAATACGAATTCTGCATCAATTACATTACATTATTGTACAGTCATGTGTCAGAAAAATATATATCGAATAAAATCTCTTACAAATTGGTCATTGTCAGATTTAGGTTATTGTCTTTTCGGTGGACATACCTAAAGTTAAGGAATTCCTGTACTCATTTTGGGATAAAACAATTGACGGTACAACTAGGTTCGCCGGACTACAGCCCTATGCAATAAAATCGTAAAAAAGATTTATACAAGCTGTTAACTTATGACTACCGAGTGGACAACTTTTGTTTTTCCGACTGACAAATAACCAAATAACTATATTACTATGTTCCTATTAAGTGCTATTCCGCTATCGGAAGTGCAAAATGGTAGCTAGCGGAGTCTACTTATTACACAGAATTGAAGTGCACTAGGACATATATTTTTGCATAAATATGCCAACAGACCCCCCCAGAACGGCCCGGGCACAACTACCGCTCCACTGGCCTACATTCGTCAATGATCGAACTGCACAACCGTTTTCAATATTTACTTCAATATCCGCGAACGTTCTGTGGAATGAGCAATTGAGCACTTTGGTTTTCCTACTAGTAGATTACTCTTTTCGTATTATTTTATTCGAATTCCGGTGAAGGCATTTTTATAATAGCCTGTTGAAGTGTCCCACTACTGGGCAACGGCCTCTCTTATTTTCGAAATTCGTCTCTGTTGTATGCAATCTCTTGCCACTTTTTGTTCTACGAATCTACAGGCTGATTTTATTTTCAACTGTAAAATTTTAGAGGTTTAATTCTGAGGTCATATTGATGAACTATTTATTCGAGAAAAAAAAAACTGATGTTATTACACTTCCGCCTACCTATCTCAGGGTTTGTATGGAACATTAGATATTTTTTCTCGAATCGGATGTCGGTCCCATCGTAAGTTCGTTAATCATCAGAATTAACCCTCTAAAATTTGAACGGTGAATAAAAAATCACTCTCTATTAAATACCCATGTTTACATTAAGAGTGAGAGTTGTTTTTTTTTGATATTTGTAGACTTTCGCTATGAACAGGTAGACTAGTCTACAAGACACATCCATTGACTCAAGCGCGAGCATGCATATGAATAAACGGCCCGCAGCAGTCATTTGCGACACCTCAAAAGATACGTCCATTCATTAACGCCCGTACAGGCGCCATCTTCATTCAGGTGAGGCATGAAGCGAATAGGGTTGCCACGTTTTACTTCCAAATCCGTTGCAGTGATTTTAAGAATTCCGTAACTGAAGGGTAAGGGACCCTATTACTAAGGCTCCGCTGTCCGTCTGTCACCAGTGGCCTATCCCATAAAACTTCATCATCATCATCATCAGCCTATGATAGTCCACTGCTGGACGTAGGCCTCTCCTATTAACTATGCGTACAGACGCATTAGGGAGGTAAATGCCCATAATCGCCACGCTGGGCAAGCGGATTGGCGATCGCAGTAATGTGTCCACTATGATGACGCTGCTGCCCATCATCAATCTTTATCAAATAATGGTCAGTGACACTTCAATCCCTTAGTCGGCTCTTACGACACCCGCAGGAGGAGTTGGGGTGGTGACAAATGTATTCTCACTGCCGTCACCACACGGTCACAAAACTTAACAAGCGTAAAATATTAAAATTGTATAAATTCCCAAACAAAAAGTTTACTGTAGAATTATACGGTTGTATAGTTTTGTGGTATTGGCCCCTCTCGTAAAACCATGATAGGTAGACAGTTGAAGTTTTCAGAGATGCTGTTTTTCTGTTGCAACTATAAAAAGAAATACAGCATTACTCGACGAGAGAGAGCTGCTTGGGCTGTTACAGCAATCCCAATCCATGGCAGGAGAAAAAGAATCTTGACGTAATGATCATTGTCAGAAACAATTCTGACGTTTAGTAATAGGGATGCTTCGATGCTCTAGATCGCAAGCGATATTTGCTGGGGAGCAACTTACAGCTTACTTAAAGCTATCCTGACATACTCAACATTCAAAAGAACAAGCCTGACACGTATAATTGGAAATTTCTAAGAATTAACTTTTGACACTTTTAGAAATGAGCCTTATATATATGACGTTAAGACTATCGGAAAAACGGTTAGCCTTACCCTCATATTAATAAGGTTTAATCTATAACTGTCAACAGTTAATTTTTAGAAATAGTACCAACTATAAAGATAAAGATAAAGATAAAGATATTTTATTTGCTAAGGACACACAGATATACAAGTACAGATAGTAGGTACAACACGGTTTCGGATGCAGGTATCCTGTCGTCATCCGACATGCAAATTATGTACAGAAATACAAACTACCTATATTTATCATTAAAATTAATACATTTACTTTAAATTGGTAATTATATGATATTACTATTATCATTAATCATTAAGGATTTCAATTCATTAATTATACATTTTGTTTCCTTTCTGGTATGCAGAAATTTGACAAGAAACTATCCAATTTATATAAACAATAGCCCAAAATTATTTTTAAAATTATTAAAATTCAAATTACACATTTATTATTACATATTTATTACATTTTTATTAATAGTAAGTCAATTTATAATTCCCTTCCATTCGTTCGTTCGTTCACGCGTACCGCCATTTTCACTACATCTTTCATTTGATCAACGGCCATGGCGGCAATCGCACAAGCTTCAAAAACATGGCACCCGCGTTTAACTAACGATTTAGTGAGCTAAAACAGCTAATCATTTTGCTCAAGACTATCAACATGGATTCATCGAAACTACAAGGTATGTTCTTTATGTTTGTTTTAAGCCTATATTTTTTACTCGGCTATATAATGTTATACAATTACCCAACAAACAATAATTATTAAAAAGAAATGCCGTTAGACGAGAACTTATTTGGGTTTTCCCTTTTGTTATAGGACGAGGGCGTCAGAGTGAAGAGCTTGCAAATTCTCCTGTCGGGCAAGAAGAGGTACAAGGTTGATTTTATTGTATTTTTCGATTATTATACTCTACATATTCTTTGGTACTATAAAAACAGTGCTCTAGCAGAAAACTATTTAACATCTGTTTATATTTCGTACCGTTTAACTGTTTTATGCTGTCCGGCAAATCGTTGTATAGAACTATGCACATATTATACGCATTATTTTTGTAAATCGTTAAGTGGCATCGAGGTTGATGTAAAAGGTTCTTGTATTGTGTTCTCTGGCTCATATAGAATTCTGACCTCATTTTAAATAAGTCTGGTCGGTTTTTTACTAGTTCACATGCTTTTTTTATATACATGCAAGGCAGCGGCAATATATTTGTCTTCTTGAAAAGCGGCTTGCAGCTATCGTCAAATCTAGCTTTCATTATTGCACGTATACAATTCTTTTGCAATTTGAAAGCTCTTTCAACATCAACTGAGTTTCCCCACAGAAGTAAACCGTAACTTAACACTGACGAGACAACGCCGTGGTAAGCTGTAACTGCTGCTTCAATGCTAACTGTATTTCTCAATTTTCTTAAGGCAAAAATAAATCTAGTTAATCTGCTGCAAACTGCATCAATATGATCTTTCCAGTTGAGATGCTGATCAATGTTTAACCCTAAAAATTTAATACTTTCACATTTTAAAACTGGTATATTGTTATAATCGATATTTAATTGAATTGGAAAACTATTATATGAATGGAATTGAATATAGAATGTCTTTGTCATATTAATATTTAGATTATTTTTACATGTCCAATTTTTTATGTCAGCCAGAGCATTATTAACTGTACTTTCATATGTATCAGGATTTTCAGCCTTAACTAGTAGAGTTGTATCATCTGCGAAAAGTATACATTTGTGAGGGATAGCTAGAGGGAGATCATTAATGTACACCAAAAATAAAAGAGGCCCTAGGATGCTCCCCTGAGGGACACCAGACTTAACTTCACGAAAATCTGAGCGGTATTTAACTTTAGTAAAACTCTTTTTTATCTTTTCTATTTTTAAAATTTCTGTGCATTGTTTTCTGTCTGACAAATAACTTTTAATCCAATTTTGCGCGACTCCTCGGATTCCGTAACGTTCAAGTTTGGCTAGTAGTCGACCATGATCAACGCAATCAAATGCCTTGCTTAAGTCGAGAAATATTTCCAAAATAGGTAATTTATTGTTTAGACATTCCGTTACAAATTTTACGAAATCGAAACAAGCAAGTTCAGTTGAAAGACCTTTTCTGAAATCATATTGTTCTGGTTGTAATAGCTCGTTTCTTTCAAGAAATCCCGTTAGCCTACGACACATTGATTTCTCTATTATTTTAGAAATAACAGGAACAATAGTTATGGGCCTATAATTGTTAGGATCTTTGCGGTCACCTTTTTTGTGTAAGGGTTTTACCACCGACAGTTTCAACTGTTCAGGAAAAACCCCTTGAACAAATGATAAATTTATAATGTGTGCTATAGGGTGACATATCCAAGGAGCACTCAGCTTAAGAATGTATGTTGTTACGTCATCATATCCGGAGGTTTTACTGTTATTAAGAGACATTATAATTTTAAAAGCTTCTTGAGCATCAGCAGGTGTTAAGAAAATTGTGGAGTGAAAGTTCTTAACATTATTCGATACATTATTATTAGAATGTTGGATTCCACTATTTGTACCCGAATTTGGTAGGGTTATGTCAATAAAAAAATTATTCATTAAATTACAAATGTCCTGCGGATTATTAAATGTCATATTATTAAAATTCAAATAGTCAATTTCATTATGCATGTTAATATTGGATAAACTGGAAGAAATAATGTCCCATGTAGCTTTACACTTATTTTTACTACGTGATATATGATTAACATTATTGATTTTTTGAGATTTCGCGATACATTTTCTTAATAATCTGCTGTAGTTTTTTAGTTTTGTTTTATTGTTAGATTTATTTGTTTTTGTAAGTGTGTATCTTAGGTACAATTTTCGTTTAGTGTGACAGGATTTTTTAATACCTTTTGTTAACCATGTGCATATTTTGAAGCGGTTGTTAAATTTGATAGTAAGTATAGTAACCATTTCTCCGCTAGGGAGAGCTGCTTGCGCAGTTACAGACTGTTAAAGCAATCCTGACATATTTAACGTTGTCCAGTAAAATCCTGACGTGTAACCCCAGCCGTGACATCACAGGAACTCTCCAGTGATCGCAAACGATTCACAAAAGATCGGCAATCATTTATTATTACTATTTCTTGTTATTCAGGCAGACAGTTGAGACAACTCATGGTGCCTGTATCCAATGCCTCTTGGTCCTATATTGTTTCAAGATATATTTTTGGACATGTGCTTATCCAATCTGTTTTGATGCTGAGAGCCGAAACTACATCCTCCGGGAGTTTGTTCCAAGTATTGACCACTCTGTTACTCAAGAAGTGTCTGTGGGGGTTGCTGTATGACCTGCGAGCGAGCAATTTTAGGTGATGACCCCTGAGCTACGAACAAATAAAACATGAAAGCCGCATGCCATACTATATTGTCTTTCAAAAACGGTCCTGAATTTTAGTTGACAAGTGTCACCCCCTTTTCAATGCATCACGGCAAAGAATTTCAAAAGCAACCTATAAAAACTGAAACCGCCATTTAAAAATAGTTGTGATTGGTCCATCAAAGTTTTGATTGGCTATTTTCTATAAACATTTGTCAAAAATGTTGCGCCGAAATATGCGCGGTGTTAAGAAAAGCGCTATGTCCAGCCCCTCTTGGCACAATTGAACAATCGTTTTTGGGGGCATTTTTGAGCTGGCGTTAGAAGTCCATGTTATATATGGTCGCAACCCCTGAGACGATTATTATTGTGGTGATTATTATTTTAAAGCAATCCTGACAAATTGAACATTGTCAAGCGTGTAGCAGCCCTATCAGTGACGTCACAGGGACGCTCCGGTGCCCTACATCGCGAGCGATGCACTAGCCCGGCAAAGGTCGGCAGGTAGCGTTTAAAATTCATAGCCAACCGTTTCCAGGACGTTCGCGGGGCTGAATATGTGAATATGGATGGAGGATGAATTTAGAGCGGTAGAAGATTACTGTTGGGACGGTTTTTTGTTTGGTTTTTCTATTCCGCTTAATGCGATATACCTACACGCAATTAGAAGAATACATTTTGGATTGTTCCATGGGGGTCAAAAGGTACTGAAGAAAATATATTTGGTATGTTACCTATCAACTTGTAAGTAAAAAAAAACCGGCCAAGAGCATGTGGGACCATGCTTAGTGTAGGGTTCCGTAGTTTTTCAAAAACGGCTGGGCCGATTATGTTCGAAATAGTTTTATTTTAAAGTATTCTATAAGCCCACTTTTCATGATTTTTTTCATATTTTTTGGACCGACGGATCATAAGTTACACACTGAGACACAATTGAGGGGGGGGGGGACAATTTTTTTTTCTTCTGAAGCGATTATCTCCGAAATTATAGACTTTAGAAAAAAAACTTTCTTTTAAGACTCTTATAATTTAAGAGACCTATTCAATGATATCCCACAATAAAGTATTACACTTACAGCAAATGGGTCATTGTCAGATTTAGGTTACCGTCTTTTCGGTGGACATACCGAAAGTTAAGGAATTACTGTACTAATTTTGGGATAAAACAATTTACGTACAACTAGGTTCCCCGGTCTAGTCCTATGCAATCAAATCGTAACATAATATTTATAAAAGCTGTTAACTTTTGACCACCGAGTGGAAAACTTTTGTTTTTCCGGTTGACAATAACCCAAATAAAAAAAATCATTCCCCACTTCACCAGTTGGGGAGGTACCCAAAAAAAAATTTTTTTCTAGTTTTTATTGTACCACTTTGTTGGCATGCTTTATATATGTACCTGTACCAAATTGCAGATTTCTAGTACTATACTAACGACCACTGATCTATGCTGCGGACAGACGGACAGACGGACATGGCGAAACTATAAGGGTTCCGTTTTTGCCATTTTGGCTACGGAACCCTAAAAACGGCTAAGAGCATGTCGGACCAGCTCAGTATAGGGTAGTTATTCGAAAACGGCTGGGCCGATTATGTTGAAAATAGTTTTATTTTAAAGTAGATATTCTATAAGCCCACCTAACAATCACGGGTGATCGACCGTTTTATCCATTTTTATTTACTCTTCTATTCTGTCCTAGGCTGCCTAGGTCACGAATGTCATGACCTTAACCCTGCGTAGGTTCCCGCAAATTGGATCCCCGGCCGATAAAGATCCATTTTAAAACGGTCTCATAAACATAGCCGTTATCTGACGCAGGCAATCGGTACTGTATGGATTCTCAGTGACTCATCGGAGAAAATTCTATTGACGGTTTTCCCAGGGAATGCACTTATATGGATGAATGCATTTATACAATTCAATTGTAATTAACTTTCTGTGGCCTCTATGGGTCTTCTCTTCTCGATTGGTATTCGGGTGTGTTTGATACGAGGTTATCTGTACTATACTATAGAAGTTTCTGATATTTTCTGGGGCTCATTCAAAAAAAAATAATTATAAATAAAATCACTATGAGTTCGTTAGTTGACAAGTAAATCTCACTAAATAACAAATACCTACTTTAATTAAACTCGTATAAATAATTATCAGCTCTGAATCAATACCAACTTACAAGGTTGCTAAGAGTACGTAAGAGTACGTGTGAGTGGTGGATAAGAGACCTATACTTATTATATTTTGAAAAGCCAGAATGTATGTTTTTAGCTCAGACACAATTTTTTTTTTAAATCCCCTGTCCCCTGTAAACGCTTATTTAAATTGGTCCGTGTGGGAATACACGAAACTATAAAGCCACGATTTCACCTAGTGTTCTGAACGAGCATTCGCTTGTTCGTGGGCTGAGGAAAGAACATTTCGCTATGTGAATTATTGTTTCCATCTGCCCAAGAACGAATGAATGCTCGCTCAGAACACTAAGTGAAAACGTGGCTTTACACGTACGAAAATCTGTTCTTTAGACCATGCATGTCGTCGATTTTAATAACACCGCATTCATACATTAATAAATATGTGACTTTTTCATTGAAAATATCGAAACCTATATGCGTGTCTTTACACCCTGTTACTAGGCAGGCACTTCCTCTAGGCAGGGCATTGCTCTACTCGAATGGGTAAATGTAATTTGCACTGATTCACTTGATTGAGAAGGAAAATAGGAAATGCTATTAAGGGTTTTTCCAATAGAACTCGTATGTTAGAAAACCTCATTAGGAGCACATTGTTTTCCTAATGTATGTTCGTGATATAGGTACAGAGAGTAAGCGAAATATTAGCGGTCCGTTTATATTAGATCCTTTAGTTCGATGGTTATAAATCCGCGTCCTTGCCAAACATGGGATTTGCGAGCGAATTAAAAACGAGGAGAGTGTGTAGCGAGTTCGCTCCGAGCGTGTTACGAATTTGTCGCGGGCGCGTACATAATCGTCACGAGCATAGCACGATTTCGCCGCACGTGCGCTAGTATTGTAAGGCCTTAAATATCTACTGGGTGACATCGGGGTCGTGATCCAAACTGTGAGAAACGTGTTAAGATGGTCATTCTCAACAAGGTTTCCCATGGAACAAATATGAATATCGCGAAAAAAAAAACCTGTTTCCATACCGAACGGTGCGGAAATGTTCATAACTTCCAGTCTCGTTTCATAATTATGTAAACACATTTGGAAAGGATTAGTATGGAGAAATGTATACATATTAATGAACTCGAACTTTACTAGTCGTAAAAAAAGTATGTTTGTTCATATAGGTCCCATAGAGAACATTGTTTAGGAAGACCATCTTAACACGTTTCTCACAGTTTGGATCACGACCCCGATGTCACCCAGTATGTGGAGGAGTCACTACAAACGAATCGCCTTAAGGCTCGATTTGTTTGTAGTGACTCATTCACATCAACATTTGACGGATTTCCCAGTTTTACCGTTGTTTCGTATAATTTATTGACATTAATATTCAAGCCATTTTACCTTGCGGTACTCTAAGCCTAACTTCAAGAGTCCATCAATCACAGCCTTG
The DNA here is from genome assembly GCA_025490895.1 of Thaumatotibia leucotreta. Taxonomy (NCBI): domain Eukaryota; kingdom Metazoa; phylum Arthropoda; class Insecta; order Lepidoptera; family Tortricidae; genus Thaumatotibia; species Thaumatotibia leucotreta. Next base: position 36,826 of record JALPQI010005851.1, on the reverse strand, counting down.
AACCATTGCATTCTAAGACACTCTTCATTACAAATGAAGAGTGTCTTTTCCAAAGAGCTTATTTCCCCGTTGTCAATAAAGATTATTTCTCTTATGAAAACATAACCGTTGTCGACAGAGTGGAAATAAGCCTCAAATATCAACTCAGTTTACTCATTTGTGATCCTTATTACAATGAGCATAAAGTATACGACTGGTCAGTTGGCGATGGTATTTGTGTGCAGTATGTGAGTGATCTGCTGAATAATTCAAAGTAACACAATATTGCGTGGATGCATGTTAACATATATATGCCATTACGTGTTAGGACTGCTGTTAAGTTATCATACTTAGCCGTGGTAGTAAGAGTTAGCTTATTTTATATATATTTCGCTTGTATTCGTAACTAATTTGAAGTAAAACGAGGGTATGTAATTAATGTACATCTTACAAGAATACTATAAACTTAGATTGATACTGATAGATTTATTTAATTTGTTTATCAAATAATAACCTATCTATACACAAAAAATCAAATTGTTTGGCTAAGGTACAATCAAGTGCAAAAATAAATATCGAAAGAATCCGCGCATAAATATGTTACGACGTTCTTATTACACAGAATTAGAGTGCACTGGGACATATTTTTGAACATTTTTGTGCGCACCTTATGTTGTCTTTGACTGTACAAGGTACACATTTTTTAGCATATTTCTAGAACTTACATACGAACAGTAAAGTTTTCTTCTTAGGGCTGATTTTTCAAATGCCAGATAAACTTATTCGTTAGTTAAAATTATAACTATCCTTTTCTAAAGTCATCAGTCAAAACAGGATAGAGCTAGCGTTTATCTGACAGATACTGCTAACTGGCAATTGAAAAATCAGTCCTTAGTCACTTTGAGATAAAAATTTGATGGACCAATCACAACTTTTTTTAAATGTCGGTTTCAGTTTTTATAGGTAGACATTGAAATTCATTGTCGTGATGCATTAAAGACGGGGTTACATTTGTCAACTAAAATTCAGGACCGTTTTAGAAAGACAATTTAGTATGGCATGCGGTTTCCATGTTTTATTTATTCCTAGTTTCAGATAGATAGGAAAGGAATTCCAAACCCTGTTACCACAATCATTCAAAATTTGAATAGTTAAGAAACGTATCACAGGAGTTCTTTACAAATTGGCCGATCACAACGCGCGTGCACTAGAACTTTTTTATCTGCACCTATAGCATCCTTAAAAGATTTAGCTGAGAGTTGACTTGGAGTTGAGAAGCTCCTTTCAAATACCGAATCGGCATAAAAATATGATTTGTCAGTCAAAAGCGTAGACGATAATACACACAACCAATTGTAACCCTAACTCCACTCTGGAACCGTGGCACTTTGACAACTAGTAAGAGCACATGGTTCCTTTGGTTTCTGAGTAGATTTGGTTGACTATACATTAGAATCTGGTTTATTTTATTGTCAATAGATGGCGGTTGCTAGTCCTAGAACTATGTAAAGTTGGCGTGTTTATTTTGTGAGGTCACATCACACTTTACTTCTACACCTATCTACTATACATATAGCGGTAAATACCTACTGTTTACTTATGCTAAGTAAATTGACATGTTTTATTGGTAAACTCAGCCCGAATTTTGATCGATGACGCCTTTGCTAGAGTGAGTCAGATATGTCCGAAATTTACGATTTTCGTAGTTCGAAGTAGGTCCAGTCGCGGGTCCAGGAAATCGTTGAGGGGGGCACTGCCTTATGATATGATAGGATTATATACATAAAACAGCACCTAGGCATACATAAGTCCAGTGTGAGGGGGGCAAGTGCCCCTATTGCCCCAATCCTGGTGGTGGGTGGCTGGGTGGTTTAGTTGTTGAGCGAATATTGTTCGATTCCATAGAATACTTATTCTCGCGTAAACGAACTATGTGCATTTATATTTTATTGCGTTAATTATAAGCGCATGTGCAATGGCGCCGGTAAGTAATTGATTATGATTATTTATAAACGGAAGAATAATGATGGCGCAATACAAATGAACGCCTTATAATGACTCTTTACTCATAAGTAGACCTCGCTATCAGTGGTGAAAATCCACAGAAAATACTAGGGTTGGCATTGCACATAATTATTACCTATCTAAATTATTATTTTAACCTGTAGAATTTGATGTACTTGTACACATTGTACTTAGTTTATTGGTAGATGAAATGACATATATCGTCACTATTTTGAAACTCGTGTATTATATCACGTAAAAGATGAATGAGGTAAAACTAAATTTTTTTTAGTGTAATAACAAACTAAATTAAAACCGTTTAACTTCATTTTATATTTTCATCTATATAATTAACAGATGATTATTAAAATATGTTTATGATACTATAGGTACATATAATTTTTTTTAACATATACATTTTCAGTGACAATGCAACAAAAACTAAAAATAAAGTAAGAAGAAAACTTTTGTATACAGTGTGTAAATCTAATACGGGCGATCAATTAAACCAGGCATGGGATTCATTAGTGTAATCATGGCTTACAAGGTTTTTTTTAAATTACTCTTAATTATGACCCCATAGAATTTTTTTTAAGATTATCGGAGCAGCAATGTAGGTACGAACATTTGTTATTGTTGACATGGCAGTTATGTCATCTGCTTTTGAAATTAGCTGTCAACGAGTGTTTAACTCGCGTATGTTGCTCTACATTGCGCGCTGAATTATTTTGTATGGAAAATTTTGATGCTCTAATTTTAAGTAAAAGTTATTTGAATGTACTTAATATGTCGTAAACTAACACCCGTTAAGAGCTTCGCCCGTATTAGACTTACACCCTGTATTTCTGTCAAAAAAAATTAAACCAATGTCACATGTAACAAGTGTAACAACCCTTAGTGTTCGATTTCAATAATTGTTTTACCACCAATAGCGTCTATTCTATACGCATAGTTTAATAGGAGAGGCCTACGTCCAGCAGTGAACTGAGGCTAATGATATGATATTTACTCAAATCTGGGTCTACATCAATCGTCATCATCATCATCAGCCTATGATGATGATGACGACGGCAAGCGGATTGGCGATCGCAGTAATGTGTCCACTATGATGACGCTGCTGCCCATCATCAATCTTTTATCAAATAATGGTCAGTGACACTTCAATCCCTTAGTCGACTCTTACGACACCCGCAGGAGGAGTTGGGGTGGTGACAAATGTATTCTTACTGCCGTCACCACACGGCCACTACAGCAATAAACTCATGGAAATTTCACCATTCTTTCTCTCTGAATACGGGTGTTTTTTCTATCAAGTGAGTGTGGCTGGATGCGGGTGGCGCAGGACCGGTCATTGTGGCAATCTTTGGGGGAGGCCTATGTTCAGCAGTGGATGTCTTTCGGCTGATATGATGATGACGAATGTGGTAGATACGAGGATTAGTAAGTATAGCGACGATATAATATCAGAAGGTTTACAAAAGGATATGAATAATTCAATATTAATAGTTTGATGAACTTAAGTTTGAGCTTTGCTAAATTTAGAAGTCTTATCAATTTACTCTGACCTTTCCTTTGCTTGCTTAGTCAATATTATAATATAACAGAATTTATTTAATTAATATGAAGCTAAATTCAAAACGCAATTTAGCTTAGCGAGTTTTAGAATAGTTTAATACAAATTATATTGTAACATGGTTTTAATCTTAAGACAATATCAAAATAACTTAAGCTCGCGTCATTGCATATCTATTGCGGTTTAAGATATTAGTAAGGTTAGTGGTAGTGGTAGGTACTATTTTGCCACAAATAAAAACAGGTCTACTACCGTGAATCTTCGAAATTCACAGTTTTCGAAGATTTGTCTCCGTCGCAGTAAGGCCACAGTCCTTATCATGGATTTTTAATGATATAAATCGAATCTAAAGTAGGTACCTAACTTAATTTTCATCACACCTGTTCGGCGCGTGCGCCAATACGCTGCGGTGATGCGCTGTGTACGTGCGTTATTACGTCCTAGTAGGCCGTTGAGTATTTTCATACAACATTACGTCGCACTAGCGCGGTCCGGCGCACGCCGCGCGCCGCGCCGAGATTTCTTTTATGAAAATGATGAAATTAAGTCATCCCTGATTTAGACTATTTTAGAGTAGTTTTGTGAAAATATATTGTTTTATTTACTTTTTTGCATCACAGGTGTGATGAAAAACATTGTGTGTACCACGGGCGGTACAAATATTATGAACTCGTGTGAAGTACTTTCACACTCGTTCGCAAATTCTTACTTACCGCCCTAAATACACAATGTACTATTATATATAGGGTGCAGCAAAAATCCGTTTAAAAACACATTCCGTATCGTATTCTGATTAGGAAAAGTAGGACATTTTTTTCATTAAATATATTATATGTAATTTCTTGTGACGATTTTACTTTTTTATTACCAGTCTCATCAAACCTACACAATTTAATCGTAAAATAGTACATAACGATATAAGTGCGTAAAAATCTAGTTCGAAACTAGTGTCGAAATGCCCATAATCGCCACACTGGGTAAGCGGATTGGCCGCTGCCACGAATTAATAAACTAGTGGATGTGAAATGCTAGCTTTTTAGTATGAAAACCGGTGTCGTCAAACTCACACAATCCCATTTTACGTAGATACATGCATACAATTACAAAATGTTTTTAATTGGTAGCAGTTTTCCATACCCATAAGGTAACAACCAGTTATCATTCCCACAATGAAATTCATCTGTATATTGTTTCCGTCAGGGTCTAAATTAGAATGTTCAAGTTATGCATCTTGCGTCTTTTTCTTTCTCTCACAAAGTCTTCTAATACAGCTATGTAATACAGCTACTCCAAACAAGGTGGCGCTACTGTATTAAAATGAGCGAGTAATGGGCTAAAAAACCAGTTTATCTAACATCTACGATTACGCAGAAATAATTACGAATCCTAGGTCACGTTACACTGGTGATACGAGATCTCTACTCGCCTGTGAGTAGCCGACAAATAAGAATAGGACTACATGGACTGGACAACCCCAAAACACAAAAAGTCGTAAGTGACTGTCTATCCTTATCTTGTTACGACTTTTTGTTATTTTCCATAGGGCAATACGTATACATTATCGATGTTTAAATACTATTTATATTTCATTAGTCATTAGCATTAAAGGCGGGAAATTTGAAAATTTTGATTGGCTGTTCGAGTTTTTAACGGTTTCTTCTGACTAGCAAATAATAATAATAAAGTAAAACTTGTATGTGTATTACGCGATTACCCGGTCAATGTGTCCTTTGTTCAAAAGTGTATACTCGCGAGGTGGTCCTATTGGATTTTGGTTCTGATCTAATGATGGGATCCGTGCGGAATTGAGGGAACTGCTCAATTTCGAAACGCACTTGTATGGTGATTTCGGTGTTTTTTTTTTGAGGAATTCTTTTTGAGGAAGTGCTCTATTATTCGCAGTTCTGTCAACCAATTTGAAAATATTCTTCATTTATTTTTAAGAATAAACCTCCACTGCAGTCTCCTTTCATTTTAATCTGATCTAATGATGGAATACATGACGAACTGAGGGAACTCCTCAAATTTGAATGGCACATTGATGGAGATTTGAGGGTTTTCTTCAGTACCTAACTGGAGCATTTTCTCGCGGAAACTGCTATTTTGGACAAGTGGACCTAAGGATGAAGACTAGGAAAGGCTTAAGTGGAACTACTTTGTAACTTGCAGTTCTGTTAACTCTTTTTTATGTAATGGGAGGCAAACGAGCAGACGTATCACTTGATCGTAAGCGATTACCGTCCCGTCCGTACTTACAAGCAGCATATACAATCAATATAAATAGTAGTAGCAATTAATATAAATAGTAAATAGCAGTACTAGTAATCAAATAAAAAACAGGTGACCAGATGGTAAATTTAATAAAACTTTTAATAATTATTCTTGTTTAACATTTCAACAAGTACATAACGATAAAACAATTTAGAACCATGTAAAGAGGTGGGACGCCGCTTCCGGGAGAGGGGTTTGGACCCCCGCTCTGGGTCGTTCCTGGTGCAGAGGTTGGCTATCGCAATTCAGCGTGGCAATGCTTCCAGTGTGATGGGCACCTTTGCACCCGGAACTACACGGGGTGGGCTCTTCGATTAAAAAGTGTGCGTCGAGTATTTGTTAGTTTATAAGTTATTTTTTTTTTGTATAATTATTAATGTTTGATGAATTCATATGTCAGTTATTTAATAAAGAATTATTATGTTTCATTTAGAACCAGGTTCTGAATTCGATCGATTCATATTGCATTATTTAGTACTGAATTTGTACTATTTTTGCGGAAATCAATTGACTTGTCCAGTAGCTTCGATCCATTTATTTTTAATTTCAGCATCTTTTGGGAATCTGAAAATGTAGAAAATATATAGGTATGTAAAGTATGGAATGCACATCGGTTAGTAATAGTGTATTAAAATCCGATTTATCGCTTAATACTCAGTAAAAATGTATAGTTATAAGTTATAACTATACATTATGTATAGTTATAACTATACATTTTTACTTGATTTGATTACATTCCCTACTAAAAATTAAATATCGAACGCTGATATATCATAACATTAACATTATCGATATAAATATCGACTTTGGACAGCCTGTGAGTAGCGAACCTTGTTTGACATTTAGAGTAGCGAATGTTCTAGAGAAATGTATACAATCTTAACTAAAGATTATGAACTCTATACTCTGAGAAATAAAATTGAATTTGAATAACAAACGTACGTAAATAATAGACGAAGCAACATGTTTTTGTATTTATTGAATTAAAATACAAAATAATACTTACCGGTGGTAGGAAATACCTCGATGTGATATATTTTATTTTTTGCTGTTATTCCTGCAGCTCAGTACAGCACAATACGGCATTGTTTATTTAATAACCGATTTTTTATTCGCGATTCGAACGTTCAATTTCTGACACGGCCAATCACGTACTAATCATAAGTGCGCGTGAAGTATGAACTCCGCATCATAGTATCGGCGACACGGGAACGCCTACTTGCCATCTCCATTTACTCCGTGGCCGCTGCTGCCCGTCATCAATCTTTTATCAAATAATGGTTAGTGACACTTCAATCCCTTAGTCGACTCTTACGACACCCGCAGGAGGAGTTGGGGTGGTGACAAATGTATTCTTACTGCCGTCACCACACGGCCAATTGGCATCTGCCCATTGCCACAGAATATATACATTGCGCGGTCGAAACGCGCAGCAAGATAGTTAGTTGAGACCACACGCAATGAATTTCAGAAACCGCTGACGCTGCCGCCGCCGCTCAAAGTCGTGGCCGGGCCGTAAGTGTCATTTTCAGAGACACCACGACTTATGTATGTAATACAATACCAAGCTCTCGATAATTCGTCTATACAATATTGTAAAGTGTGATTAGTATACCGAGTGCCTGCGTTTCAGTTATGTATAGCGGTTGAAATGCGAGATTTTTTATAGCAATTACAATTTGTATCCGTGTATGGAAGTTCATTCACATCTTTCATGTAAGTTTAAAATTAGGTTAATTGCTGCCTGCTGCATCGTTATTGGTTTTTGTGCGTCTGCAGTTTTTGCACCAGTGGCTATTTATTACACTAACTGTTACTTTTTCATGATTATTTCTTAAATTTATATAGCAAATTGTTTTTTGAGACTACATGTACGTATGACACTGTTAGTCAGTGAGGTTTAAAGGGGGCTGTTTTTTAATATCTAATGTAGTAGAGTCAAGTTTTTTGGGTTACAATTTTATTTTACGACTCAAATATTTTTTTCGGATCTCGAGCTTAAATGACTATGGTCTTTTTAGCCGTGACTTGAGTTCTATCTGAGTCTTGTCAAGTCCTGGTAGCAAAAATATGATAATATTAAAAAAGAATCCGTACCTATATATTTAATGTTTTTATAAACGAAACAAATGTACTACCAGAGCCGACTGTAAAACCATTTTTCACACAAAATCTACAGAACATTTAAGCCAAAGAACACTCGTTAATAAAAACATATATTTCTGCGAAACACCACATTATATAAATCCAGGGGATTTTTATAATCAACTTAGGAATTTATAATAAGCAAACGAAGGCCATAAACCCTAAAGGTCAGAGTTCATTTTCGCGTAATGACAAAGCTAACTTTGAAACATTATGTAGCATCAATTTGGATTACCTTGCCTTAGCTGTATAAAGAAAATATGAAAGAAAATAGAGACAATAATAACGTATAGAAAGACGATAACCGTTTGAAGTTTTTACGTAGACCCCGAAACGTAAATGTATTTTATTAAATAAATTTCATAGGACTGTATTCATCATTATCATCATCATCATCAGCCGAAAGACGTCCACTGCTGACTGCTGAACATAGGCAATCTTTGGGGGAGGACTATATTACTACACCAAGCATAAATCGACCTAGCCCCACGGTATGTTCAATAGGTTGTGACGCTGGCGGTAGAATAGTCTTTTCGTGATTGACTAAAGGCCAAGCCGAAATTCGGTGTACGTGCGAAAGAAAAGCTGACCTTGGTCTGGAGCATTGTTGCCATCTAATGAGCCCAAGAACTGAACAAAGAATAAGAAATTCCATACCCAACGTACAGCCACTATAACTCCTAACGTGAGACTCAAACCTATTCAAATATGATCGAACCGGGTTACTCACGTATTTAAGTCGATGATTGCTCGACATGTTTCGACCCATAAGAGCGTCTTCGGACGAGGACCTCCGGCCAAAGCCCAACGCGTACTGCGGCCTGCGCCTTGCTAGAACGGGTACTGGCCGCGGGCGGTGGTGGCGGGGGCGATGCAAGGAAAGATCTACCCTCACTTAAATACGTGAGTAACCCGGTTCGATTAGTACATTTCCTAACTAGTATGGGAAAACTTTTTTTCGGCGAGGGTGAAAGTTGGAGTCCGAGTGAAACGAGGGCGACAATCACCACTATAACTCTTATTTTGATTTCTATCATGATTTTATTCATCTTTTTTTCTGCTTGTGATGTATTCCACAAAAAAGTCCACCGATGTCCCGTACAAATACGGGTTTTCTCAAAATTGTGGATTTATCGAAGTTCTCTTTCGTGACCAGAGGAGGCAAAAATTGCTCAAAAAATATGTTAACTAATAAATCGGAAGAATAGGTACTCAAATTATCGGAAAATACACGCGTTTGTACAATCGACAACACAGCTGTGAATACAGACAACGTGTCAGAAATATGTATACACACTTTTATGTCCAGGCAATAAAGTTCTGTTTACATATTTTTGGCACTTTGCCTGTGTTCACAGGTGTGTTGTTGATTGTACGCGACAGCCCATGGAATGCTCCTTGTACGGGATTCGTGCTTCGTTCACACAACCTGCCAAGCAACCCTACTTACATACAAGTTACTCGACCGCCGGCGAGCAAGTTCTCGTATTGTTACGCCACATTGGCAAGTGCAAGGTCGAGGCGGTCGGCGGTTGAAATAAACGTGCAATTCTGTTTGGTTGCGAGTCGAACATTAATTGAACCGTTCTATAAACAGGGCGACATTTGATTGAACAGGTTACTAGGGACGGTTAGACGGTTACTTGATTGTCACCAAAGTGAAAATAGCTCAACGTGCCCGGTCTAGTAGCCTGTTCACTTCCTGCGACATGACCAAAATGTCACCCTGTATAGGACACGATGACTGTCAGTGGAACGTAAAAGTAGCACAATATTTAATTATTTATAAAGAGAAAAACTACAGCATCGAGCTGTTAGCTGAACAACAGGTCGAACCAAGATGCCATTCTGCAATCGTATAATATAATAAGAGATAAGTCGACATGACCATAATAATAATGTATGGAAATAGTCACGTGACTTTTCGTACGAATCTGTCATCTCATCTCATACATTTGTTACTTACCTATCGCTTATCGTAAACGATTGCAGACAGGTATCTTGGCTAGACCTGCAGGTCTAATGTAACAACTACAAGATGGCAGAACTTTCTTCGTGCAAGGGAACGTACAATTCGTGCGTAGACTGTAGGGATAGTACTTGCTTTTGCTAAAGCTAAGTCAATGGCAAATGCTTCCAATTTAGCCCGTAAGATGGCAGATCATCCAACGCGCGTGGTATTGGTTAAACTGGTTGGACAGTCACTGGTTGGACTCAGCAGTAGGTATTATGTGACTGGAACGCGCTTTCTGTAATTATTTCGCGAGCGGACATTTTAATGGGCGAGTTTCTCGCACCAGTGGCTCGGAACTTGGTAAAGGCACGGTAAAATAAATAAGTGAAAATGCGGCGAATTCGAATACGGACAACGATTTGCTTTAAAAATACAACAGCATAATTAATCACAAGTAGCGACTTGCTACTATTCTACTATCTTACTTGAAGGTTACCGTAAACGAACCTTTCTATCAAACTGACAAAGGATCATGTAACTTGTATGCGATGCGAATTTATTGTACCGATAATTTTGACCTCGGCAATGAAGCAGAAACAATTCGGGGGACGATTTTCTGTGTCTTTCACCTGTTTCAAGGCGATATGGAATCATAGACGCCTGTCCCATTAATTATGCCTTTTTTAGTACAGCTGGTGCCTTTTATACGCTCTAGTGCGAGAAGAGTGTCATTTTACGTCAGGTCCAAAAGTTCCAAAACTTCGGAGAGCCATCTGCACTAAAAAACGTCGTACGAGACACGTGCAAAAACGAAATTTGTAACTCGTGTCGCGATTAAAAGACTCCCTATCGGTGTGTGTAATGTACTATTTTATCTATTTCATATTTATTACCAATCACATCTAATATAATCAACGCTCGGTAATGGTGAGCAAGTTTCATTATATTTTGAAATAACATGGCAAAATCGCTCACCCTTGTCGATCATTGTCTTCGGACAAACATTTGCTATGATGCAAGAATGTGACTGGTAGACATCAAAAACATCCACCCACATAGTATAACTCTGGCAGAAAGGCACGCCAGTGCCCTGAATTCTAGCAATTTACACAAATCGACTAACCAAAATCTATCACTCAGTCAAACAAAGCAAACAGAATTCATAAAATATTAGGTTTCTAAGCTACAAAACCAGCATCTAAATCAAGTGATCTTCCTGGGTCAACATAACACTATGTCTGGCAGAGGGCCAAGCAGGCTAAGTCAGGGTCGCAGTAAATGGGCTGAACCTCAATGTTATTTATCACCGGATGGCGCACTAATGGAATCATGGCACATTGAATTAGTCCGCTATGCCTAAGAATTGATAGTCAGATGACATTGACATCTGTCGAACGGCATCAAAGCAGTGGATGCGACTAGCACGGGTACGGGGAAAGTGGCGTAATAAAGAAGAGGTCTATTCTAGGGTGTGCGAAAACCGGTAAAAAATGAAAACCGGTATTGTTTGTCCATTTCGGTCTTATCAATATGTCTATAAGACAGAAAAGGACAAACAATAATTATCGGCTTGTAAAGTTTGGACACGTTTATGAATAAAGGTACAAGTTGGCAGCCGACCGCACGCAGCACCAGCAGACGACATGTCGTCGCTTCATGTCGTCGCGACACGTCGTTGCGTCCTGTCGCTGCAGTCATGATTTCGATCCCGACTGCAGACGACAACTGCAGATGGCAACCAGTTGATTCCGAGCGGTCCGTGAAACAAGATGTCTGACGTGTTCGAGAATAGTGATCGCAATTTTTTACGTCTTTTATTAGAAGAGGAAGAAGATGATGATGACTTGCTTTTATTATACAGAAAAAGACGAAAAGCCACATGTCCTATGATTAAATGCAGAGCAAGTGAGGGAACTTATTCAATACTGATCAAAAACCATTTGAAAAGCGATATGAAAGAATTCAGAGAAAACTCCATTTTGAAATGAAACACGCTCGACGTATCGTTGCTCCGGCGTCAGCGACACTACTGATCTGCGGTCGGGCGACACTGCCGTCTGCCGCTCAGCGACGCGTCGCTAGCTTCATGTCGCTAACTACGGAGGGAATTTCATACAAATACATAGACATAGACAAATGCACTTGTCAAAGCAGCACCTGAGTGTGATATTTTTGCCAGTAGTTGGAAGGTAATTTGTGATGAATGCAAGAAGTTATGTGAGGCGATGGATGACCGTCCGTCTTCAGTTAGTTAATAAGCTGTATTTTTGTTTTTATTTATATATTTTTTTCATTGTTATTATATTTAATTTCTGCAGCGCATTAGTATTTACTGTAATGCTGTGTAAATTTGTTGATAAAATAAAATAAAAAATAAAATAAAATAAAATAAAAACCAGTAGTGTCGTTGCGACACGTCGTCTGCAGTTGTCGCCTGCGGTCGGCCAGCACCTTAAGGCGGCGAGAAACTAAAGCATAGTTCACATAGAAATGGTACGCAATCGAAGTCCAAGCATTTTTAAGTTAATTAAGACACATGGGTTGTATATGAAAAAGACCAAACAATGGTTATTTATTTCACAGTTTTTATTGAAATTATGTACATTAATTAGTATTTCGTGCGAAATTGCGGACTTTTTTCTTAATAGAGCTCATCATCTTCTGGACAAGGCTTCTTTCAACTTTTTTTGCTTGTTAATTCCACGCGGAGCGCAGAGAATTGATGTCCTGTACCGTTTTGCCAGTTTTGTTTTATTTGCCCTTCATTATTGCCCAGTAATTCTCGATTGACCGAAACTTGGGACAGTTGGGGGGATTCATATCACGGGGTATGAAATCGACATTATTTGTAGCATACCACTCCAGGACCTTCTTGGAGTAGTGGCAGCTAGCCAGATCAGGCCAAAATGTTACTGGGCCATTGTGCTTTTTAATAAAAGCACACTCTTTCATTTAAACCTCGGAGGTCATAGTAGTTGCTGTAATAAAAGCGTTGGTTTTAAGGCCGCAACTTCAAATTCCTTGCCATATCATATGTTTCTTCGCAAATTTTTCAAGTTTTACAAACTTATATTTTTCATCAACATCCCCTCTATCTTTAGCCATGTAAAATTTGGTACCCGGTAGTTGCTTAAAATCTAGCTTGACAGATGTTTCTTCGTCTAATAGGATCTCTAGGTCTAATTTTGTTAGAATGCGGTCGTATAAGAGACGCGCTCGTGTTTTTGCCGTTTTATTCTGTTTTACAGTTCGGTTTGGCTTTTTTATGGCTTTATAGCTCTTATATCCAGCTCGAAGTCGAATACGTCTTACGGTACTGCGGCTCATTTTGAACTTGCGAGACAGATCATAATCCGACATACCTGGATTTCCTTTGATTTACCTTAACACTTTTCTCTCCAAATTTTTGTTCTTAGTGCCAGATCTTCGGTTGAATTGGGGCTTTCTATCGAAAGACAGGGACTCCTTGTATTTTTTTAAGACCCTACATACGTTTGTTTTTGGTAATTTTAACGATCTAGCGATCTTTGAACCGGACCAACAGGGATTTTCAAGGTATTTGTCTACTATTAATTTTCGCCTTTCAACTTCCATTGTCCACAATTTCAAAATGCATGAACCTATTAAACGCAAACTTTTATCACAAAGACTTCAATATATAGACGTCAAATTGCAATAGTCATTTGTTTTATTTTTGACATTTAAGTTTTTTAAATTTCATCCCGACCGTGTGCCAGTACTAAATGAACTATGCTTTACCTATTGAGAAATCAAAAAGAAACAATAATCGTTGTACCTCTTGTTCGCTTAGCTCGCTCTCGCTATATAGTTGCCGATTTCTAAAAATGAACTTTTGATAGTTATAAATTAATCTTTATTAATATGAGGGTAATGGTGATTACCATTTCTCCGATAGTCTTAACGTCTACGAACAAATAAAACATGGAAGCCGCACGCCATATTAAATTACCTTTCAAAAACGGTCCTGAATTTTAGTTGTCAAGTGCCACCCCCTCTTCAATGCATCACAGTAATGAATGTCAAAATAAACCTATAAAAACTTAAACCGCCATTTAAAAATAGTTGTGATTGGTCCATCAAAGTTTTGATTGGCTATATGCTATAAACATATGTCAAAGATGTTGCGCCGAAATATGCGCGGTATAAAAAAAAGCGCTATGTCCTGCCCATCTTGGCACAATTGAACAATTGGTTTTGCGGGCATTTTTGAGCTGGCGTTAGACGTCCATGTTATATATGGTCGCAGCTTAACGTCCTAATAACAAACATTTCTAAACTGTCAAAAGTTCATTCTTAGATAGAAATCGGCAACTATAAACTCTTTCTGCTACGTGTCGGAGACGGAGGCGGATCGAAGCGACCGCGGCCTAAGAAGTTCAACGACAGTGACGTCACGATCCTAGGACAGTAATAGTCACAGACTTACCTTAGTACAGTATGCGCAGCCGCAGCCTCCGATGACTGTGACCTTGTCAGGAGCGGCGTCCTCGAGACACAGCTTACAGTTGACGGGCGCGGCTGGAACGAACCCGGCGCCGGCGCCGTCCAATGAGTATCTGCGAGATAATCGGAGATATAGTCTGGAGGGGGATGTAAATAAAAAGGTTTCTTTGTCACAAAGATCAGATTAACCATTAAATTCGCAAATTTAAAAAAAATCGTGCGTTGTAGCCTCCTTGCCAGTGTGTAGAGCGGAAAATTCTGTCTAATGGTGCGTTCAGACCAAGCGAACATTCGCTATTCTAACCTCCCACTCTACTAAATTCGATCGTTACACAAAACGTGATTGTTTGATTTCGTAGAGTGGGGGATAGAACAGCGAATGCTCTTTTGGTCTGAACGCACCTTTAAAAAAAATACAAAACGTGTATCGAAGACTATGTTCATTGTGACACTTGTGACGAACATTGTCGATTTAAGGGTTAAAAACAAAGCATAGAGTCCTATTGACCGTTTGGTGACGGCAAGAATAGATTTGTCACCACCCAACTCTTCCCATGGGTATAGTGGGAGGGAGTCCACTAAGGGATTGGAAGTGTCACTGACCAATTATTTATTGAAGATTGATAATGGGCAGCAGCATAATCATTAGAGGAGTGGACACACTACTGCTATTGCCAACCCGTTTGCCCAGCGTGGTGATTCCATAATCACCACGCTGGGCAAACACATGGGACATTTGCCGATTTCTAAGAACAGTTTAGAAATTAGCCTTATATATTATATGACGTTAAGACTGCCGAAAAATGATTAGTCTTACCCTCATATTAATAAGGTTTAAGCTATAACAGTCAAAAGTTAATTTTTAGAAATCAGCATTATCAGCAATGCAACTATAAAATTATGCGTCCGGACGGTTAGGTAATAGGAGAGGCCTTTGTCCAGCGGTGGACTGATTATAGTCTGATGATGTGATGTAATAGAGTCCTTCATACATGAGCAGTTCTCAAAAAGTTTATAGGTACATATAGGTATTAGCGATAAATGAGCGAGTTTTCGTTTTCCCATTGTATTACTAACTTTATTAATGATACAAAATTCAATTATTTATTGTTTATTTGGAACTAAAGTTTTATATATAGTGGTGTTTCTTAATTATGTTAAATAATGGACAAATATATTGATATTCATATAATGGTAACGAATAGAAAAATTTAATATTTAACGATCTGTCCTTATGGGTACATATTTCCTGAGAACTGCTCATGACAATTCAGCTTATTAGATAACTCATTTATTTATACTATTCAATTCAGTTCATACGTTGTAGGTACGTGCACGTCAGCAAAATATCACGAACGGTCACGATGGTTCCGAAACGACGCTCACTAAATATCACCAAGGGTCACGAATCGGCCAAATATGATCATAATTTTGAACGAACCCTTTACCGTTAAATATCAGCATAATCGGTAATGGCGAACTGGGTCAACAACCCTGACCGTACTAACATTGTAACTCCAGGTATAAAAATTAAGATGATTATCGCAATTCCGATTACCACCTTAGAAGCCTACGAACAATATTAGGTACTTATATACAAGGCCAGGCCCGACAACGGTCATTCTTCGCGTATTTTACACGCGATTTTACTTTCGACCATTTTGTCGCTACAGGCCAGTGTGGGAAAAAAACCATTATGGAAAAGAGTACTCCAAAATAATATCCTACCTTTTAGGAGAAATTCATTTTGCCGAATATCACCTTGCCAACCAACTTTTCGTAGATGATTCACTTGGCATACAAACAATCAACACGTAAATGTGCAAATTATTATTTGGCTGAATTTTCATTTGCCAACTAGATTACGTGAATAAAGGTGATATGATAATATGCGAAAGATACGCCTACGAAACGTTACATTTGGCAAGTGATCTTAAGTCGAAATAAAAAAAGTGCGACAAGTTGGTTGAAATGAGAAGTCATATTCGGCAAAATAACTTTCGGCGATAAATTAAAGAACCGTCTAAAATAGACAACAAACACACAGATCAAGAATCCAAATACTGAAATCAAATCAAGGGACCTCTAACACCCAAATTTATACACATTCATTAAGGTTACCTCACATAGATTTTGGCATAGAAAAACTTATTTTCAGAATTTACGACGTCAAACACAATCGTAGGATTCATTGACAAATGATATGCGAAAATTCCATTGTTATTATAGCTGGGAACTAGGTCACCGGCAGCCTAATGAAAAGATTTGTTCATGTCGTATAGCAATTTTGTCATTGCTGCATAAATCAAATATGGTGGGAGAATGGTTTTTGTCGGGTTTATCGTCGATTGTGGACAGGAGTTGCTAAACTATCATTAAACTCTATGTTTAGTTTGACAGCTGAGAAATTATTTAACATGCGGAATGACCATGGAATTGAAGCCGTCACTCTGGTACCTGAAGACGTTAGTATAGTCCTGGCATTTCATAAATAGGTGACTTGTCGATATCATGAGGTAGCCTAAAGGTGCATTCAGATCAAACGAGCATTCGTTATTCTAACCCCCTACTCTACGAAATTCGATCGTTACACAAAATGTGATTCTTTGATTTCGTAGAGTGGGAGATAGAATAGCGAATGTTCGTTTGGTCTGAATGCACCTTAAGGCTAAGAGTAGGTTCAAATAATTAAAATTTATCTTTAGCAGCTTTAATCCGGATATTTTCGATCAAATGCTTCAGCAAGCATTGGGAGCAAACTTCGGGAAGAAGAATTGGCAGTTACATGGAGCTTGCTGGCTGCTGCCATCAGGGTAAGTCTTTTAAGGACTCATCTTTTAGGGACTAGCGTGAGGATTGAACATTTGTGATCTGAAATAAAGGTGCGCCTATAAGAAGGCTTTGCCATTTACCTGGACAAAGCGCCGGGCAATGACAATAGGGAGGAACACCGGAAGAAGACAGGGGTAGTCTGTTGTAAGCACGGATCGGTTACGCCATGTCATGTAAGATGGGTCACTAACAAGTATTGTAGAGACATGGTACAAGTGCTTCAGGAATGTTCAGCTAGTTACCTGGACCCGGCACCAGCTAGTGACAGCAGGGAAGAACACCGGGAGCAGACGGAGGGTGCCCGTAGCCTATTGTGGGCGCGGATTGGCTCCGTCACCTTCTCGCGGTCCGTTAGCGCGAGGACTGTCGAGCATTTGCGGAGACCTGGAAAGAAACAAGTGATCAACAGAAAGTCAGAAATACGTGTTCAAGAGTTGGCTTAGGATCCCAATAGGTCGAAGTTTACATTATCATTAAGATGGAAGAGATCAAAAATCAGCGGAACTTTTTGAGGCATTATCGTCGACACCGATTCTCCCGGTTTTATAAGAGTTGGTAAAGGAAGCATTACACCTATGGAGTTGCGGACATCCATAGGATGACGTATGAGTTAGCTTTTTTAGCACCGAGCGCATTTAAAGGCTACAACATGTCAATGCAGTTAACTAGGTATAGATAAATTACTATTTTTGGAAAATCGTAGTTTGTATAATTTGAATATCTTCAATCCCTTAGTCGACTCTTACTTCGACACCCAGGGACAGAGTTGTGGTGGAGATAAATGTATTCTCACTGCCGTCACCACCCGGCAGAAATATAGTACTCGTATGTCTTTATCTGCTCGTGCATCGTGCGTCTTTCTAGCTCGACTTCATCCGCTGCTTATTCTTTATTTATTTTCAAGTAACAATATCTACATAGGTCACCAGTAAGTTCTCCAACAAATAGCCATACACGAAACAAAAAACACATAACATATATTGCAGAACTTATATGTAAAATTATATGTAAATAAGATAATATAGAATATATGTGTGAATAAAGCTGTATGTTATTCTACTTATTCTACAAAAAAATTTGATGCATTAGAAATTAATTTACAACTGAATAAACAATAGAATCACCTTCCGTACATACACCTTTCTTCAGACATCATTTTTGTTAAGTTATCCAGTGGTCGTCGTGTTTATTGTCAGAAATCATCACAGTAATGAGTAACACAACCGGTTGTTCAGGTTTTGGCTTGTTTGTTGTATAGGGAGCACGAAACTTGTCAATCACGTTCATATCAGCACCGTTTCACCTTTGATGTCCTTTGACAGCCGCTAAAGGTGCATTTAGACCAAACGAGCATTCGCTCATTCTATCCCCCAATCTACGAAATTCTTTCGTTACACAAAACGTGATTCGTCGAAATTCGTTGATTTCGTAGAGTGGGGGATAGTATGAGCGAATGCTCGTTTGGTCTAAATGCACCTTAATAGTTACCATGTATGCACATTCGCCATATCGAAGCGGGAACGGTGCGCAAAAATGGCAACAAAAACTTGCTTAGTTATTTGTGAGCACCCCGGCCCAGTGTGAAACTAAATCCAGGACTAAGAATTAAAAAAAATCGCAATTGTGGCGGAAAAATTGCCAAAAAATCACAAATAATTCCCATACCCGACTGCGAGGGTATGACGATTGAGTTTGAATTTCGTGAAGTGCTCCATACAATTCATGAAACTCATGAAACTATAATTTTCTTGTTAAATGACCTCAAATGTATAGGTTGTCAAATTGATAAGCTAAACCGATTTCAACCAAAAAATTATAAAAATAACAACTTCGGTTCCTGTCTTCGTGATCTGTTGATATCTGTTGCCGACTGTACAGAAGGCGTGAGATAAGCGATACGACTACTCCAAGGTGTCGAAGGCCTGACCAGTTAGCCTTGAACCTGATTAGTGACACAATGTGAAACGAATTGTGACCGAGGGAAGACATGAGACATGATTTTGCGACTTAATTTTGTAGGCGCCATCGAATATACCCAAGCGGTCAGAGTGCTCATAAATATCTGAGTAAAGGCTAAGCCACACTGGATGCGTGTGCAGTGTGCTGCACGTACGCGTGCGCGTTGTAACGTATGTAAATGTCATATTAGATGGCACACCGCTTGCGTGGCGTGCACGTGCGCGAGATGTGCCATCTACCATGAGCAGGGTCCGGAATTAGGTGAGCTAAAATACCTAAAATTCGCAAGAGTACACAAATATAGAGTGGTTACAACCGGATGAAAATAATATTTTATTTGGATTCCGGGTATTCGATGTTTATTCGGGGACTTATCATAATATTGAACGTGACATGTTTTGTTTACAGTGCAGCATGTTTAACGTTAGTTTTTAGTAAAAAAGGCTAGACAAAAGAAGGTATAGATTTAAGGACAACGACATTCGAATATAGATTTATAGATAACAACCCTTTTTACTAAAAACTAACATTAAACATGCTGCACTGTAAACAAAACATGTCACGCTCAATATTACCACAAGCCCCCTGAATAAACATCGAATACCCGGAATCCAAATAAAATATTAATTTCATCCGGTTGTAACCACTCTATATTTATGTCCTCTCGCGAACTGTAGGTATTTTAGCTCACCTAATTCCGGGCCCTGCTATGCTATTCTCTTATTCTCACATTCGACGCTGCGTTCGTCAACGAGCTCGACGACGAGACAGCAGCGCTGCGAAAAACGGTATTCACTACACTAGAACAGCTCGTCGTCGAACTGTAGGCGGTAACTGTCGACGCAGTGTAGTTCCAGCTCACGTCACGCCGCATTCGTCGCCGAGCGCTAGTGTCGTTTAAAGTGCATTAGTGAATACTATTTTTAGGCTCGACGCTGCCGCAGCGCTGACACAGCGCTGTTAGCAAGGCGGTTTCCTTAGTGAATAACACTGCTGACCATGAGATTTCCGACGCTACAAGACTCACGCCACGGACACGCACACGTGGTGCACACGCATCCTGTACGGCTCAACCTTAAGCCTCTATTATCATCATGTAAGAGTGAATATTCAGTGCTGATGGATAATTTTCATTACCTACGAAGCCACTGAGAAGTGATCTCGCCTTTGCCTTTGGAGGTTAAAAATATAAATAATATAACACTGGTGATAGACCACGTTTTATTTGTAATATGTATTAGTTATTTGTATTTATAATAAACGATATCTTTATTCCAAGTTACACGCCCTATAAACGTAGAAACCAACCTCACCCTACAACTAATTGCAACTATCGGCTTATATACCGTAAATTTACGTTAGGGTTGCCCGACGTAGGTACTGTAATATAAAGTATTGTAGTGTATTTTACCTCTACGTAGTTTACGATATACGAGACACATAAAGTACGCTAAATACTTTATATCGAACTTAATATAACAAACATCTATTGATACGAATTTATAATACATATTACATCAATTGAACGTATTGTGAAAACACAAACCTATCTACCCCCTTATATACGATATCGCCAACATGTAGGTCCGTTCGTGCTGCGCGTGTGCATTTATACTAATTTATAGCGCCTCATGTGCATACCTGGGATTACTCGGGGCATTTATACGAAAGTGAAGTAGCAAAATATTTTTCATCACACTTGCTGTCTAAGCGCGCCATTGCTTGCCCGCGTAGCGGGAGTAATAGAAAAGTGAAATTCCCTAGGGAGTAATAGAAATGTCAGTAAGTCATTTAATAATATTATGTCTTAAAACTTATTTTTTGGTTGGCAAGTGTGATGAAAAACATTGTATGCATCACGGTCGGTAAGCGGAATACTAACTCGAGTCATAAAAGCCCTCCGCCTGACGGCGTCGGGCTTCTAACACTCTCGTTAGTAATTCCGTACTTACCGCCCTTGATGCACAATGTACTATAATCGACTAAAAATATATCGATGTTACTGTGAATGACAACATCAAAATGTTATTCGGCATAAATAAATATTAGGTACTTACTCTTCAATTCAAATAAAAAATAAATTGAAACGTGTAGTTACGCGTTTATTTTAAGATTGTTTTCAAAATATACAATTAATATTAAAATATCAATATTTAAATTGTCATTTTGATTAAAATTACATCTGCATACAGAGGTTCGATATCAGATATGACATCGAACCTCTGTACTGTAATCAAGAATGTTCAATAAGCACATCTTTTATTATAATTATATCGATATCTTTTTAATCGATATCAAATCCCTATAACTTGCCCCCAGTTATCCCAGGTATGCTCATGTGGAGATATTGGGTCTTGTCGTGGTTTATATTTAGGCCTACTTTCTTCGCTTCTTCCTCGAGGATCTCAGTTGCCTTACCAACCTCGAAGCTAGTTTTGCCTAAGAGTACCGTACAAAATCGTACTCTTTGCCGAGGCCCTTATATTTATTAGGTACGTTTTAAAAATTCGGCATTTTCAGCCGCAGCGGCTGCCTTAAACGTAGTTCGTTGAAGATGGGACGGTAAATATAAATAAATTGAATTGAATATTTTTTGTATGTGCTTTATTTTTTCACTCTTTAAACCGATATATAAGGTTGTCTGGAAGAGATCGCTCTTTAGCGATAAGTCCGCCTGTTGTTACCTACTTATTTAAGTAAAATGAATGTATTTCTATTGCTTTGTTTTTGTTTGTAAGTAGTGCAACAATAAAGAGTTTTATTATTATTTATATCTCTCTTTGATCACGGGCCTATAAATCCCGGTCTTTTGATAGGCTTGCGCGGGGATACAGATCCAACACGTAGAGGCCCTTTGGAGAAATTTGCTGTGTTTTACACCTGCTGCAACCCATTCACGGGCACAAATACATATCCGTAAACCGGTACCAGCAGGCGCATAGAGACTATTGAGGAGAAGGAATGGAAAAGACTAATGGGCTATGGTGATGGAGGATGGATGGATCAGAAATGGAGCTATAGAAAAGAGGTCCATTTCTGATCTGAAAAGGTTATTATTATTATACTGTATATCTCAAAACAAAATCTGGCAACCCTATTTCATGTGCATGGAAAGCTTCTTAGAAGCTGCATTAAGGTGAAGGAAGCGAGCGGGTTAATTGCCAATCGACCTGGTTGGAAGTTCACTAACTTCGGCTTATTGGGGCCTGGCTGAATTACGACTTAAAGGTTTAATCGGTGACGCATTATAAGTGTTTGTGGACCTTTATTAGCTCTGGTTTGGTCTACGAACAAATAAAACATGGAAGCCGCACGCCATACTAAATTGCCTTTCAAAAACGGTCCTGAATTTTATTTGACAAGTGTCACCACTTCTTCAATGCATCACATACACATAAAAACTTAAGCCGCCATTTAAAATAGTTCTGATTGGTCCATCCAAGTTTTGATTGGCTATATTCTATAAATATTTGTCAAAAATGTTGCACCGTAATATGCGCGGTGTTAAGAAAAGCGCTGTCTTGCTCATCTTGGTACAATTGAACAATTGTTTTTGGGGGCATTTTTGAGCTGGCGTTAGACGTCCATAAATGGTCGCAGGGTTTGGTTTATAATACTATTAATACTATAGTTTTATATGAAGTTTGTGTTGGATTGGAACAGGAGATTCATGGCAGAAAACGGAATCAATTTTATGAATACAGCATTATTTTACTGCTGTCTTGAACTCATTCAACCAACCAAACTGCATAAAACCAGCGTGACTCAGGCAACCGTAACCATGGCAATAACAGACAGAAAATAGTTGATTCACACCTATTCATTGAAATGACAACCTAATGTAAGTGTCACAGTTCGTATTTTAAAATAACTGGTTCCTTCGACTAATCGGGTTTCACCAGGCAACCCTCGATATAGGGTTAAAATCTAATATTGGCGAAGCTCTTAAAGGGTTAGTATAGGATATAATTAGTCAGATACGAGTATATTGGAGCGATCCGGGCACCTACTCACGAATAACTGAGCAGGATGCTTAGCCAAGTTGCCGATCGCTAACGCTTAGTAGCGTATCGTAGTTTTCCCTCTCTGTCGCTCTTTCGAATTAGTGCGACAAAGACAGTGCACACCACCTCCAAACACCTGCCTTTCGTTTACGATTGACGATTAAGCGTTAGCGATTGGCAACTTGTCTAAGCAGCCAGGGCTACCATGATCTCTTATTGCGATACAGTTTAGGTTCTGCTTGTCAATTTTTGACGTTTATTCTATGGAAATTGCGATTCAGGCTAACCTGATAATTAGATAGATAGTATCATAGTAGCCCCACAAATTTATTTCGTAGTTGTCATTCGAAAGAATGGATAAAATATTTAAAAAAAACATAAGAAACATAGTATCTAAAACTAAAAGAGTAACCAATAATGTCTGGTTCAAAATTCGAAGAAAAAATTTTGATGGTTCGATTTTCGGGTGAAACAAGTATTTTTTTGAAAACCTTTGAATGCAGTTTTATTTGCCTTTAAAAATATGTATATCAGCAAAATAATATTAATAACATTTCAGCAAAATATCCTCCCTAGAATATTTAAGGCACTTTTCCTTCATGTCCCAGTCATGGGACGCCCTGTATACTTAAATTAATACATGTTGCTATGACAAAGTATGCTACTGCTAATCAAACGTAACGTATACTTGACAAAATACTAAATTACACATAACAATACAACGAATATTCACATGCGAAGGCCACAGCTGGTAATTATTTTCAAAAACATAAAGAAATACATCACGTTCCTAATCAACGTGAATGTTAAATTTCTCGTCGGACTTTGTTCCTAAGACAATGCCGCGAACATATTTATATTACGGATGACATCATTATCAACAGGTGGTTAGAACAATCGCTTCAAGGAACAAATAACCGGCCAAGAGCATGTCGGGCCATACTCAGTGTAGGATTATGTTCGAAATAGTTTTATTTTAAAGTATTCTATAAGCCCACTATTCATGTTTTTCTTAAATTTTTTTGGATTTACGGATCAATAGTTAGAGGGAGCCCCGGGACACATTTTTTTTCTTCTTAAGCAATTATCTCCGAAAATATTGACTTTAGATGAAGATTTTCTTTCAAGACCTTTATTATTTTTAAGAGACATATTCAATGAAACCCCACACTATTAGGATTACATCAAGTAAAAAAAATCATCCCCACTTCACCAGTTGGGGAGGTACCCGAAAAAAAAATTGTTTTCTAGTTTTTATTGTACCACTTTGTTGGCAAAATTGCAGATTCCTAGTACGAGTATTAATGGCCACCGAGCTATGCTGCGGACAGACGGACAGACGGACAAAACGAGCATTCGCGTCAGCCTCCGTAGCCTAGTTGGTGTTGGTAGTGACCCTGCCTACGAAGCTGGAGGTTCCGGGTTCGAATTCCGGCGAGGGCATTATTTGTGTATTTATTTATCACAAATATTAGTTCCTTGGTCATGGTTGTCTATGTATTTAAGTATATCTATATGTACAGTCGAAGACAAAATAAGGGGTATACAAAAACGTTCAAAAATATGTCCCAGTGCACTCTAATTCTGTGTAATAAGAACGTCGTAACATATTTATGAACGGATTCTTTCGATACTTATTTTTGCACTTGACTGTATCTATCTATTATATATATCGTCGCCTGGTACCCACATCACAAGCCTTAATTGAGCTTACCGTGGGACTAGGTCGATTTGTGTGAGATGTCCCAAGATATTTATTTATTTTAAATACATAAGCTAAAACGCGCTCGCCACTTTGCGTGCGCTGCGGTGTGGCTCAGCCTTTATATAATCGTTAACTACTGATTTTTGCCGGATGCTTTAGTGACATTTAACTGAAGACGGCTTGACCCTCCTTCAAAAAGGGTATATATTACAAACTTACCTTCTAATAACGGCTGAGGCTGTGACAGAACAGAGTCCCTCGACGCAGCCCTACGGACAGGCCTCGTAGGCCTCGTTAAAGACTTTAGGCCTCCGCTGAGGATCAGTTCCAGCGCCCTGGCCCCGGGACCCGTCGCGCCTGCTCCCAACTGTGGACAAAGAGATGATCAAATTAGATCGATAACTCGTCAACTGTAGAAACGATCCGAAAGGACGTCACAGTCACCAAAGTAATTGGAAATTAAGAATGTTCTTTTCAGGGTTCATTTCACAGTAATACATTTTTGATATACCATATACGAAGGGATCGCACATCACCAGATTCACCAGCATATTTCAGTCGACTGCTGGACATAGGCCACTCCTATAATATATCGTATGAACCCATTAGGTAATGCCTATAATCGCCACGCTGGGCAAGCGGATTAGCGACCGTAGTTAGTAGTTTGTCCAATGTGACGATTTATGACGCTGCTGCCAATCATGAATCTTGATTAAATGAATGGTCCGTGACATTGCAATCCCTTGGTCGATTCTTACTACACCCACGGAAACAGTTGGGGTGGTGACAAATCTATGCTTATAATGCCGTGAGGGCCGTCACCACACGGAAAAAAAGCTAAAGTCGATAAAACACAAGGGAATGTGATTGGGATCTGATGAATAAGACAATTAAAATTGTATCAGAGTTCCTAATGGATTTGGCTTGGGGAGTTTTATGGTCCGTATTGATTTGGGCCAGTAATGGCCATTAAGATTTGAATTTTAACCATTACAACAGCCTAATATAATCGTGTGAAGGTGCATTCAGACCATTTGGTCTGTTTAACGTTTACATTGTCCGCAATTTCTGCTGACGACTACTTTAACAAACATGACCTAATAGTATTGTTAACATGCGTAGACCATTGATTCGAACCTACATATGTTAATACAGACATTCGTTTGCAGGTCATGTCCCGGTGGGCATTAACATACAATCCCGCACGCAGTGGCATGGTTATCGGGCTGATTAAACATATTAGCTACCATCAGACACCAGATCAGCGGACCTACCGCGAACTTCGAAATCTGCACATTTCGAGGATTTGTCTCTCTCACTCTAATGACGCCTTCGTTTGAATGCCAGAGAAAAATCCTTGAAATTTACGAATTTCGCGGTTGTAGGCCAGATGGGTAAATCTGTACGAGAACGGGATATGTCCTAATTTGGAGGCCGTTCGGGGATCACGATCGCCAATCCGCTTGCCCAGCGTGGCGATTATGGGCATTTACCTTCTAATGCGTCTTTACGCATAATTAATAGGCGAGGCCTACGTCCAGCAGTGGACTATCATAGGCTGATGAAGAAGGGGATCACACTGGGACGATTAAAAAAAATACACTTTTCATGCGAGGGAACAAGTCACTGAAAACAAGTTGTTGACGGTATTATTGTGTAAAAAGTTAAGTCCGAGGGTGTGTAAGATGTCGCAAGATATAAAAAAAAAAGTTATTTACGCCAAATTCCCGATTTGGTTGTCAGATAATACATTCCAAACTATACTTTTAAAATTAAAATATAAAACACTTTGAGACACCTACGTTTCCACCATATTCGAGAAAGTAAGTAAATGCATCCCGGCATACCTATGTTAGAACACTTCGAATAGAGGCTGTTCAACTAGCAAAAAGATAGCTTGCTTAGAAACTTGATGTCATTGCCAAGTACCTTTGAGAAACTGCTATACGGCAAGGATTTCCGGAACGTGTCTTATTGGCTGCCGATGCATTTCTAATACAGTTGAAGCATTTTAAGGAAATCGCATATTTAATTTTTGCAACAGAAAAGCTGCGAAAACCACTGAAATAGTGCAGGTATGTTCTATCCTTGTGAACACATTTTCAAATTCAAATTCAAAATTCTTTATTGCTTTTCATGTGTACATTTTGGCGCTTATATGTAGCTTAAAGCTAAGTATAGTTCCAACATGAACCCTGAGAGGGTACAGCGACGTAAAATAGGGTAAGACTTTCATCAACATTTTATCAACAGTCTCTAATAACATTTTAGTATTTTTTAGAATAGAAGTTATTTATTTGGTGTATAAAATGTAAACTTAATTTAAATACATCTTAACCCACAAAGAACAACACCAAAATGGATGGCACTCAGCATGACATATTTTGTTCGGGGATGGTGGAACGGGCCCTTAAATGAGTAAATAACATGTACAGTCAACTAAACACCTGTGAATATAGGCAAAGTGCCAAAAATATGTAAACAGAACTTAATTGCCTGGACATAAAGGTGTGTATACATATTTCTGGCACTTTGTCTGTATTCACAGCTGTTTTTGTACCTAAACAATTATAATATTTATATGACGAAAAAGCTGGTCAGAAGTACGAAATACGAATGTGTAAGCAAATTTTCCATGAAATAATAAACACACATACTAAACTCACGCTCGTTTTAAAGGCTCATGACATAAACTTCTTGTGTGGCTCACCTTTTTAGGGTTCCGTAGCCAAAATGGCAAAAACGGAAGCTTTATAGATGCCTCGTGTCGTTGTGTCAGTCTATTCAGTCTGTATTTACTTGGAAACTATAAATCTACAGTAATGAAATTTGGTGAGGATATGTGTTGTATGAACCGTTACATAATTATGATACTATATTGTAAAAAAAAAATATTTGTGTTGGGACTGTGGTGGGGGCCCCATGCAACTGAGGGGTAGAAAGTTTTTTTATATATATATAAGTGTGTGGGCTATCAATAGAAAGATCTTTGAAAATTATATAAAGGACACACTTTTATTTAAGCAAACCGTTTTCGGGATATTAGCATCTCGGAGTCTTAAAAAGTGTGCCCCCCCTCCCCCCCTAACTATGCGTAATTAAATTATGTTATGCATATTAATAAAGTCTTTCAATGGTTTTTGGATTGATTAAATGATCTCTTATAGTTTTTGAGATAGGTTGATTTAACTGTAATGTTTTGTGCTTCCGATGGAGACGCTGGCTGAAATATTTATTACTAGGGAACCCTTCGTGCGCTTCGCACTTGGCCGGTTTTGTTTACATAAACAGCAACATCGTAAACGTTCGGCGGTTTGTTTACTTCCTTATTTTAAAACAACAAACATTTTTATAACTTAAAAGTTACTGCTCGTGCAAATTATTTGGTCCTGTAGCCCTACCATGAGCTGCCACGTTCGACGTCGGTGACTCAGCGTATGTGATCAAAAAATTCTGACTCCTATGCGATACCATTTCGGTCACACATGCGTGTCACTGGCATAGGAGTTCTAATAAGAAAACTTCGATCGGTGTAGTATTACGATTTAGTGAAACAGTGCCGGGGGCGAACGTGTGAACGCGCGTTTACTTTCTATGCGGCTCGCTCGTGTATGTATACGCAAGTACGAGCGGGATGGATGGAAATTAAACGTGTGTTAATAACGTAGTGGCAGCAAATGGTAGGGCTACTACTCATCAGCGTTAAATCGTTGTGTAAGCGTGAACCTATTCATCTAAATATTGTTAAAAGCTAGATACATTTCCTTAAATTATACGTATAAGCATTTTTTGAAGTAAGAATACTAAGAATACATTTGTCACCCACTCCAAATTCTTCCCTATTATGCGTAAAGACGCATTAGGTGATTTAGGAGGTAAATGTCCATAATCGCCACGCTGCGCTGTCTGTAGGTACGCGATGATACTACACTCGGCGTCAAAAAAATCGCACCTTTTTAAATTCTCCTTTCGAGGGATCATAAACCCTATATTGTGTATGACAAGGTATGACTGTGGGGTCTCATTTTACAGGTAATAAAACCCTCCACCAGAAAATTAAAATTTACGATCAACCTCAGTACGAAAAAAAAGAAAATTTGCCAGGAAAAAGAAAAATCGTTTATTTACACAAAAATTACAAAATTTTAAAGCATAACAATAACAAAAAATAAAGCTTAAAACTAAACTTAAAACCTAGTGTTGCCTCCTCTGGCCCTCCGAAGATCTGCCAAGCGGTCACTCATGGACCTGATGAGTGTGACGATGCTCTCTTGAGGGATGTTGTTCCACTCCTCGATGACGGCATCATGAAGCTCATCGAGAGTGACAGGAGCAGGATCACGCGACCGTACCCGCCTTTTCAGCTGATCCCAAAGGTGTTCGATGGGATTCAAGTCAGGACTCCTTGCTGGCCACTCCATAACGGTGATACCAGCAGCATGCAGGTAGTCCTTGACATTTTGCGCTGTATGGCTGCGGGCGTTGTCGTGCATGAACTGGAAGCCACGTCCAACAACATCAGCATAAGGGACCACATGTTGATCCAGGATCTCCGCTACGTAACCCTGAGCATTCAGGGATCCCTGGCCACGGCCACCACCAGTCCGGGAAACGCACAGAAGTTCGGTCTTCCCGTCGACAGAAATGCCGCCCCAGAACATGCAGGATCCACCTCCGTAGCCGACGGTTTCTACGGTGCAGGCTTCTGTGTACCGCTCCCTAGGTCTTCTGTATGCCCTCCTGCGCCTATCGTTGGTGTAAAGGCACACCCTCGTCTCGTCAGAAAAGAGGACCTTGCTCCATTGGGCGAACGTCCAATTCTCGTGTGAAGCGCGAAATCCTCTTCTGGCAGTCCGGTGCTGTGCAGTCAGTTGGGGGCCCGTAGCGGCTCGGTGGGGCATCAAATTCCTCTCTCGTAGTCGTCTTCTAATCGTCGAGACGCTCACCGACGTTCTGCGAGCTGCTCGAAGCTGTTGCTGGAGCTCAACAGCGTTGGAAAAACGATTTCTCAAAGAGGTCGTCACGATGTACCGGTCGTCTTGACGGGAAGTACAGCGTCGTCTCCCGGAACCACGCCTCCTGATGTAGCCGCCAGTCTCCTCGAAACGCTGTAACACTCGTCGCACTCGAAAACGACTGATGTTCAGATGCCGAGCAACTTCTGCCTGTCGTAGTCCAGATTGGAGAAGTGCAATCACTTGGGCTGCTTCTTCCGGTGTGGTGTCCATTTCCCGAAGGTTTTTTCTTGCTGTAGCTGTTTAGGTGTGTCCTCAGTGACACCTGGATACTGAATGACCCATAACTGACCATTACCCCCTCTTTTATACCCATCCTTGGGGCCGCAATTAATGACCTGTTAAAAGCGTGCTACGGAACTTTTGATTTCAAACGCAAATTTTCCGGAGATCATTATTTTTACGATAACAAAAAATACTCCATTTTAAAGGTCATTAATTGCGCTTTCAAATGATAATAATATTGTTAGGGTGCAACAAATAATATATGAGCTATATTCGTTCAAAACAAAATTTCCGAGATGTGCGATTTTTTTGACGCCGAGTGTAGTAAACCGTTATATTATATGCCAGCTGGTTTATATTGCTGATGATTAATTGCAGATAAAAAAGACATTAGGTACAGTCGAGTACAGGGTAAAATGATCATGCTCTCTAACACTATAATTATAAAGGCCTGTTCAGATATATATGATCACTCTGGCCGCTTCGATATATCCGATGTCGCCATCTGTACCCTTTTTTTTTTGTTTATCTGCAATTACTGTATGTCTAATCTGAAGAGCAAATAGATATTTACCATCTTGCAAATCATATAAAGATTAACTAGTATAGTTCGAGAAATATAAATTGAACGTTTATTGTTACTGTAATGTAGGAAGAAAGTTACCAATTTATATTTCTCGAACTATATCGCAACCATAGGTAATAAAAAAATATCATGGTATAGTTCGGGAAATATTATATGTATTTGACCAACTCTTATCTTACTTACGACCTTTTGTTTTGCATCATTAACAATAGAAAAGTGCTAGACTGCTGATTGTCTAGTATATGTTAACGCAAAACAAAAGGTCGTAAGTAAGATAACAGTGTCGGTCAAATTATATTTTCCGAACTATAACATCAACATCATTATCTGAGTGGCTTTCGCGTTTGTATGCCAAAAGTATCGCTAGATTTCTGGTTATTATCCAATGAATGACGCATTAAAAGTATAATATTGATTCTCTATTTTTAAAGTATTGATTGCGTTATTTTTGTGATCGATATACTTATACAAAGTGTGCGGTCACTAACGGAAATGTTTCGAAATGCTGTAAAGAGAAGGAACTAGTTATTTATTTTCTTTTGCATTTATATCGGGAAGTGATTCGAAGAAAATTCCGTTTCTGCTATACGTCGACAAAATATTTTCAACCGACTTCAAAAAAAGGAGGATTCATGTTTGTTACCTCAGAACTTTCGACTTGGTGAACCGATTTTGGTGATTTTTTTATTTGAAAGCTGATGTTTAGGTACCTATTACTGATTTAATTTCAATTTGGTTCGGTTCTGACAGTGCCATCCATGTGAAAACCATACAAGCCTTTTAAGCATAACTTAAACATGTGCACGACAAATGGACAAATAATTCATTAATTAATCATACCTACTGGCCGTTTACAATAATTATTTTTTAAACCGACTTCAAAATTAACCGAGTTGGTCCTGTTGGCACCAAGTCGGGGTCTGATGATGGGATCTTGGAGAAATCGGTTGAAGTAGTTTTTTTTATATTAAATTTGGTCATTATTATCTTCCCCTCTCTACCCTAAATGACGCAATCTCAAATAACACTGCACGACTTACTGAAGGCCCGGCCACGACATTGGTCTAAGGCGACCAGCGGCGAGCGAATCCACAAGTTGGAGCGGGATGCCGATATGAGTACTACCTCTCGCACGTACGGTTTTCCGCTAAGTCGGTCGCCTTAGACCAATGTCGTGGCTGCAGCATTAGGTACCAATTCACTTTTATCTCCGAAGATAACATGTCTAGTTCTGTTTCTGTGCGTGTGAACACTAAATAACAGTTCGGTGCAAGTAAACATTACATTGTGCACACATAATTAATATCGCAAATATTTTTTCGTGACAAAGATATTTCCTTATTTATACACTGATTAGTGATAATTAGCTACACGATAATGAACTTACAATGTCATGTGATTGTTTCATATTCTTATGACATATATGGCTAAGTCACATCATGATGCTGGACGTAGGAATCTCCTTGAATTTTAACTTTCGTGAGACATATAATGTCCCACTGCTGGGCACAGGCCTCCTCTCACATATGAGAGGGATTGGGCAATAGTCCCCACGCTGGCCCTAAGCGGGTTGAGAACTTCACATACACCTTTGCATTTCTTCGCGGATGTATGCAGGTTTCCTCACGATGTTTTCCTTCACCGAAAGCTAATGGTAAATATCATCTGATATTCCGTACATAAAATTCGGAAAAACTCATTTGTACGAGTCAGGATTTGAACCCACGACCTCCGGATTTAAAGTCATACGTCTAAACCACTGAGCCACCACCGCATTTTATAATGACTATAAATAAAATTATAATAACTCATGTCTAGTTATTTAGTAATTGACAATATTTCAAAATCTTTAAGGTGGGCTTAATCGAAAACCATTTCGGTAAATATGCTTCCTGAATGTAATCCGGTACTTAATTTATTTTATTTCTCTGTAATTTAATAGAAAATCGAAAAAAAGTGGAAACCGGAAGCGTGACGTCATTACTATGGCTGTATAAGATAAAAAATTACATTATCTTTAAAAGTAAAATATGTTTCCGGTTTTCACAAATGTAACAACGTCAATGTCAACGTCATTGTCAGTTTTGATAGTTCTAACGGTTCTGTGCTTAAGTCTGCTCGCGGTCTCTTTTTTCAATTTATCGTTTTTTTAATAATTTCAACTGATTTATTCAACAATCTGGGTTTTCATACGGATTCTGTTGCATCTTTCAACGGTAACATCAATAATTGAAAACGGATACGATTCGATAACTTGGCATTCAACATGGACATCGAAAATGAAGACATCAGACGGATTTGTGCAAGCTTGTAGCACTAACTTGCCATTTGTTGACACGGCTATGATGCTAAGACTTCACGCAATCTAACGATAAATTTAATTTGGCCGGAATACGAGGTGCAAAAACTAGAAACTGAGTTGAATGTAGAAATTTGTTCAGCTGGATTCTCTTTAATTACACCCATAATAGGAGCTTCACCAGATGGCATTACATCAGAATTTGTTGTAGAAATAAAATGCCCTACCACAAAAAAGAACATATTAAATTATGTGAAGAAAAATAATGTTTGTGAGAAATTGAGAGTGCAGGTATAAATGCAGATGAATGCTACAAACATGACAAAAGGATTGTTCTGTCTTGCCGACCCACTATTTGAAAGCAATAACAAAATATTTAAGTATTGGGTGAACTATGATAAAGATTATGCTGATAAACAAATATTATCAACAGAAAAGTTATGGAAAGAGAACATTTTTAAAACAATTTTAGAAAGTGTTAAATAATGAACCTGACGCAGGATATTCTATTAAATTTATAATGAATAAAACTCGTTTTTAAATTGTATTTTGTTTTATTTTTAAGTCTATTGCTAGGTAAATATACTAACTCCAATTTTAGGACTTAACACATTCGCTGCCACCTCCCCTTTTTATATGAAGATTGACGCACTTGTGTGTCGGTGGCAGCAAATGCGTTGAAAGTAGGTATATTTATTCTGTGTTAACAAAAACTAGGCTCCAAATAACCAAGTAGAGGAGGATGCTACCAGTAGCACACTTAGATGAAATAGAGAGATCCTGTATGAACAATAAAATGTTGATGGTAATGGTAATAAAATAATACACTAAAGAGTAATAAAAACAATAGTAATAAATAGCTATTATTCATAGACCAGTTATTATTGCTCTGGTGTACATCATTTTTCCCAGTAGTTACACTACCATTATGTTGATTTAAACTTTCACGATTATCACTCATATTTTAACGACAAACTGGCTTTAATCGCTAAACTTATGTTTAATAGTATCCTCACATTTTGGGTATGATGGTATTGGGTAAACCTAGATATTGCATTGGTTTTTTCTTGATAACATTCAGCAAACAATCCCTTCCTATGTGATTATTTTTCTCTCTCCGAGTTGGTGTACAACTACTTTGGGGTATCGTCTTCAAGCAATTCATAAGTGCTACCAACACCTGATGGAACTGGAGATGGATTGCAGCTTGTGTCAGTTGAACAGGTTATTTCATCAAATTTGCGTTTTTTGGCTCTTTCCTTTAAATGTGTACAATTTATTCCTTTCTCTTTTGTTGATATCTGAGCTTGAACTTTAACGTAGGGCAGCAAGATATACCACATGATGCAGTAAAAATGATATAGGGTTCGCATTTGCAGTAGATGGTCCTGCTACCAAGCAGGTCATGTCATCTTGTTGGTTCATTTCCGCTGATGGCTTCTTCAGAAAATATGCTGGAAGACGAGGCTTCAGTTTAGCATTGACTTTAATTTCTCTCCACTGATAATTTTCAATGTCCAACTGTAAAATGACAAATTGATTTTATTTAATGTATAATTTGTAGCTTATTTAACATAAAACTTCAATGAACAAAATAGAAATGTTATTATTTCTATTTTGTTCATTGATAATGTTATCAAATATGATACACGTAAGTATGTCGACTTTTGAACCTAAATAACACGCGGTTGGTAAGGAATGTATTACTATTTGGCGGGTACTTACATTCAGGTGATCTTCACAAATGAAAAACGGTCTTTTGGGAATATGTTTCAGCCCAGCCGCTCGACACTATTGGCCTTATGTCCAGCAGGCACAAAAAATAACTTTTAGTGGAGTGTCTTTGAGCTGTTATTTTTGCACGTGCTTAAAAAACAGTACTTGGTTACGGGCGGAGGTTTATAGGGCTCCTTTGACGCCTTAACTGTATCCATTATAGGTAAAATAGTGTCTGTCCAGTTCAAGTTAAATTTAAAGTTTTGACACTGGCACTACTGACAGTTACAACAAACGTCATGTCAACTGTCAACAGTCTATTTTTTATTTAAATGCAAAGGCAATCAATGCTTTCAGGCATAGAGATGACGTCACAATATACTTTGGACCTTTCGGAATTCGCTACTTTTATATTTGATATTTTACATGTAAAAAATAGTTTTTAGGCAAAATAAAAAAAACACGTATCCCTTAAAATATGAATATCATTCGACACATAACATGAAATAGCCCACTAAAAAAAATGAAATGTTGTCAATTAAGCGCGACATAACTACACGTGAGTTTAACCGTTTAATTATATTTATAGGTAAAACTCTCTTATTAACTAGCTATGCGTATTGGACGCATTAAGATGTAAATGCCCATAATCGCCACGCTGGGCTAGCGGATTGGCGACGCAGTAGTGTGTCCACTATAATGCCGCGGCCACGACATTGGTCTAAGGCGACCAGCGGCGAGCGAATCCATGAGTTGGAGCGGGATGCCGATATGGGTACTCCCTCTCGCACGTATGGTTTTTCGCTAAGCCGGTCGCCTTAGACCAATGTCGTGGCCGCGGCATAATGATGCTGTGGCCCATCATCAGTCTTTGATAATCGAATAATCAGTGACATTTGAATCTCTTAGTCGACTCTTACGACACCCGCGGGAAGAGTTGGGGTAGTGACAACGGTATTCTTACAGCCATCACCACGCGGCAGTAAGGTCGCAAGCACTCAAAAATCCACTGTCGACGATTGGGGACCGAGTGTCCCCTAAGTCCCCTTTGCCTTATCCTCCTGTTTTAAGGGGTCGTTAATGCGCATGGAACTTATTAAAGGGATTGGCGATCGCAGTAATGTGTCCACTATGATGACGCTACTTGTCCATTATCAATCTTCTATCAAAGAATGGCCAATGACACTTTAATCCCATAGTCGACTCTTACGACATCCGCGGGAAGAGTTGGGGTGGTGACAAATGTATTTTTACTGCCGTCACCACACGGCCGAAATAACATGATTTTATTGGATGTTCAGAGGACCTTAACTCATACCCATGGCAGAAAAGTGGAGTCTCAAGAAAAGGTTGATTCCCCAATTTACGACATAAATTATTTAAAAGTAATTTGTAAAAAAGTATGCAACATTTCACAATTCAATAAAGTTATGACGTATATTATCTTTCCATTCAGCTAATTATCTAACTCGTGTCACCTTGGGAACGAACCAAGTGTAATAAATGTAATAATTGCGTTAAATCAGATTACACACGTGAGCGAGCGTGTTTACAACGGCATGTTCGAGATTATTGTACTGTCAATATTTGTTTTATGACGACTGTACGGCAGTTTAGTCTAGTTCTATTTAGATAAGTTATATTAAACTTTGATAGTATTCTCTAGGGGTGCCTGTCGTGTCGCATAACGTCGATTGTTCTAAAATTTTTTGGCCGAGAATGTATGGCATAATAGTCCGTGGGCTACTCGGCCTGAAATTAGAAAACGGTATAATTTGGGGGTACCAAGTGTCCTTTTTACAGTAGTTAGACATATTCATAAGGATGTTAAAAAAGTATGATAGACATCTCAAAGTGGTAGCTAATAGGCATACGGGCTATTTCAAGATTTCCGTTGTATGACAGGTATAGTTAAAATTAGGAGGTACAAATTTTCCTTTTCACGGCTGTTAGGTAAGCTTATAAAAACGTCAAAAATGCAAGATTGCCGTTTATAAGTGCTACCTAACAAAAATGGGGGCCAATCAAACATGGTGGATCTCAAGTTTTACAAAATCAAGTATGTCTCGAGAACTATTAAATATATCTAATTACT
>JALPQI010005850.1:0-50802 GCA_025490895.1 Thaumatotibia leucotreta | reverse complement strand
ATTTGATTAATGACTTCTACATTTGTTACTAGTCTTGAGTTGTTTGAAAGGATGAAGTCTATTTCATTTTTTGTTCTATTATTTGGTGACCTCCAGGTCCACTTGCGGCTGCCTTTTTTCTTGAAGTAGGTGTTCATAATAGATAGTTTATTTTCCAAAGCGTATTCAATGAGTCTCTCACCCCTTTCATTGCGTTCGCCATAACCAAATTTGCCCATGATCAGTCCTTCTTCTTTTTTTGGCCATCCAATTTTAGCATTAAAGTCTCCCATTAATATTACGTTCTTGTGTGTATTTTCCATAGCTTTGTCAACTGTCCTGTAAAAATCTTCCAGTTCCGAGTCACTTGACGCTTCCGTTGGAGCGTAAACTTGTATTATTGATAGCATGTAGCCATTCATATTCATGTTTAGTGTTGCTACTCTTTCAGTTATTCCATTGAAACTCTCTATGTAACTTTTAAGGGACTTTTTTATTATGAAGCCTACTCCATATTTGCCGGGAGTACTTCCTACATAGCATAATATGAAGTCCTTGTATTCTTCAATTTCATTTCCCATTCTCCTTACTTCTGAAATTCCTATAATATCGTAAGTAATTTCCCGTAATGATTTCTCGAGTTCTAATAGGTATTCATATGTAGAGAGGGTCCTAACATTGTATGTTATGATCCTCATATGTTGGGTTTGCTTATCCTTATCAGTGTATGGTGTTGGAAGGTGGTGGTCTAAATCCCCACGGGGACCAGCCGGATTGGGGAAGGTTGTTATGTTTTGTTTTCTTTTTAATAAATCTGTATTCGTGTTTGCTTGTTTTGTTTTCCAGTGTCCAGGGCTAATTAGTTTTTTGACTGTGCATGGAAGGTGTGGGTGATTTTGGTTTGTTTGGCAGGCTGATTGATTTTGTCTTGCTTCTCGGGATTGCTAAAATTGCTTGGAGGTGTTGAGGGAGGTGAGGATGGTAACCTTTTCCTTTTCTCTGTTTGGTGTTCATTATTTTCTTTTATTATTAGCTTATCTTGTTTCAAGATGGCATATTTCCCTGCCTCCCGAGCCTCTATCAATTTAGGCATTAGTGCCCTTCTTTCTTCCAAAACTTCTTTAGTAAAATCTTCAGTTATCTTGAAATGTTTCGGGTAAGTTTTTTTATTTCTGAGTAATTCTATTTTCCGCCATTCCAACGTGAGAGTTACTTTAATTGGTCTGTGTTTTTTCTCAATCTTTTTTCCTAACCTTTCGACCTTACTAACTTCCCACTTGTCCCATTCGTGCCACTCGGCACCTGCTTGATTTTTTTCTGAGCTGTTCAGTGCTTCCAAAACCAATTTCATTAGTTCGGTATTATTGTTTTCTTTCTCTTCTAATCCATGTATAATAACGTTATTATTTTTCGATTCGGCTTCTAGGTACTTTATTTTGGATTTAAGCACCGTGTTTTCGAGTTTCAGCCTTTCAGTTTCCTGTGTAATTGTTGTTAACTTGTCATCGATTGTCTTCATGATTGTATTTTCAACCGTTTGATTTATTACGTCTGTTTGTTTTTGCAATTCTTCCTTCATTTTGTTCCATAGAGAGTTAATCTGCTCTTCCATTTTTGTTTCTTAGCAGTATCAAAACGTCTATTGTTTGGATGAAATGGAACGTAAATTATTTTATTTTGTGCTGGCAACACTGATCGCCGTCAAACTTGACATTCGTTTTCTATATTTTATCTGAGGGTGAATGTTCCGTTTAATTTGACGTATTAATTTTGAGGTTATGTTATAAAATTTTTCTTTACAGATTTTAATCGTAATCTTTGATTGTCGCACTGATATTTTCACTTTGTTTCACTTGTAGGCACTTCCTGATAGTTTTTGTGTGTATTTCGGCGGAGTTTGCCTTGTTTACACTTAAAAGCGTAATTATTTCCTACGGAGAGCACTGACACTTGACTTTACTGTTTAAGCACCCTATTCATATTAGCTTGGGAAAAAGGATAGGGATAATTTTATCTGACGGATTTATTTTTCTGAGGATTGTAAAATAGATCGTTAGTATTATATCGTTGCTATCGGATCTACAGAAATTTATTCAGGGATTCACTCCGAATACGGGTGTTTTTCCATTAACCCTTAAATTGGCAGTGTACCTCACAGGGCACATATTTTATAACCCGTTATTTGTATTTTGTTAAAACCAAATTTATTGTACAGTGACAAGGGTAAAAGTTTTTTTTTATTTGCTAATTTAAGGGTTAAATGAGTGTTGCAGATACGAATTATAGTGATAATATGCTTAACCGTTTTAGTGCCGATGACAAACCAGGTGTGTCATCAATGTTTTAACGAATGGCGTATGACAAGATAGGCGTGTCATGATATTCTATGGCGTAAGGCACGCCTGGCGTGTTATGCAAAAAATGTTTGCAGCCACAGACAAATGTTTTTGAAAATGGAACACGCAACGAATCGGTTAATGATAAATAAATAAATAATAAATAAATAAATAAATATCTCGGGACATCTTACACAAATCGACCTAGTCCCACGGTAAGCTCAATTAAGGCTTGTGATGTGGGTACCAGGCGACGATATATATAATAGATAGATACATATAGATACATAGACAGCCATGACCAAGGAACAAACATTTGTGATAAATAAATACACAAAGAATGCCCTCGCCGGGATTCAAACCCGGAACCTCCAGCTTCGTAGGCAGGGTCACTACCAACTAGGCTACGGAGGCTGACAAACATTTTTTGATGATGTTACCAGGAATTCATGCGCGCAATGCGAGTGTCAAACCCGGCGATGCGCGTGCTCGCGGACCAGATGGAACACGAGGAGGTGGTGCGCTGGGCCGGCTCGCTAGCAAGGGCGCGCGTCACACGGTGGGGCGGTATGATCTCCACGCCGGACGATGGGCTACAGGTATACAGCAATGTACTCTAACCCGGCGATGCGCGTGCTCGCGGACCAGATGGAACACGAGGAGGTGGTGCGCTGGGCCGGCTCGCTAGCAAGGGCGCGCGTCACACGGTGGGGCGGT
This sequence comes from Thaumatotibia leucotreta, assembly GCA_025490895.1. NCBI lineage: Eukaryota > Metazoa > Arthropoda > Insecta > Lepidoptera > Tortricidae > Thaumatotibia > Thaumatotibia leucotreta. The sequence goes on along the minus strand of JALPQI010005850.1, from coordinate 47,770 downwards.
ATGATCTCCACGCCGGACGATGTGCTACAGGTATACAGCAATGTACTCTAACCCGGCGATGCGCGTGCTCGCGGACCAGATGGAACACGAGGAGGTGGTGCGCTGGGCCGGCTCGCTAGCAAGGGCGCGCGTCACACGGTGGGGCGGTATGATCTCCACGCCGGACGATGTGCTACAGGTATACAGCAATATACTCTAACCCGGCGATGCCGTGCTCGCGGACCAGATGGAACACGAGGAGGTGGTGCGCTGGGCCGGCTCGCTAGCAAGGGCGCGCGTCACACGGTGGGGCGGTATGATCTCCACGCCGGACGATGTGCTACAGGTATACAGCAATAGACTATTACCCTCCTATTCATAAATGTCTGGCCACCTTGTCCATTGACAACAATTTAAGGTGAATATTTTATCTTTCATTACGTACAAATTTTTTGTTTTACTTTCTGTTAATAAGTTTACCTTTAAAAATAACACTTTCTGAGCACATTCGAAAAAATAACAATTCAATAAGTATTTTTTGTGCCTTATTTATTAAAGATGCGCCAAGGAACTATAGCTTACACGTACTTGAGCGTATCAGTGAAGTCGGTCATACTTCACTGAACCTCCGGGAAGATTTGGGGTGGTGATAAATGTATTTTTACTGCCATCACCACTGGCAATTTTTGTGCAACGTCTTCAAAATTTACTATTATTTCTCCAAAATAACTGCTAACAATGTGAACGTTCTTGAGTGGCGGCCACGTACCGGAAGGCGTAGCGTGGGTAGGCCCCCCACAAGGTGGACTGATGACCTGGTGAAGGTCGCAGGAGTCCGCTGGATGCGGGTGGCGCAGGACCGGTCATTGTGGCAATCTTTGGGAGAGGCCTATGTTCAGAAGTGGACGTCTTTCGGCTGATATGATGATGATGATGAATGTGAACGTTCGCAGATGATGATAAAGCGAAGCCTCTCCGAGTCGGGCTGCCCGCCGCACATCATCGACGACCTCATGGAGAACTGCCACGAGCGCCGCTGGCCGCCCGGCCTCTCGTCCTTGGAGACCAGGCAGAACAACAGAAGGTATAATTGTACATAGTTAAGGCACTGGTCTTACCGCTACCTACTAATCTATGAACTATAAACACGAACAAAAGATACACACTCCCGTGTAAAAAAAAAGAAACATGGCGATACACGCCCGGCGGTGATATCGTCTGGGCGAGTATCGCGGTGTCCACGTAGCATAGTAGGTCGCGGCGAGACCAGTGCCTATAGGCCTTAAATGAAAACAAAATTTAACGTCATATTTTTTGTGATACGAAATATTTTTTTCTGCTCGGCAAACAGCACATTGCCGGCCGCTGTGCTAAACTAAGTTGCCGCCTGCCGGCTCTGTTGAGCAGAAAAATAGTATACAAACCTCGTTAAATGGGAAAGCCTCGAATCACATTTCCCACTTAAACCCTTGGCATGTAATTTACTATTGTGTAACATTTGCCAGTGAAAAAAAGCGACAAATTAAAAAAATCTATGAGCGATCAACACTACGCACCTACATATTTTAACAATTTAATTGCTTCATGCAACTATGGTTGCGAGCTATCAATGTCAATCTTATTTGTATGTAAAATAAGAGTGGTTGTCAAATACAAAGCAAGTGAGTGGTTAAGTTTGCTTTTTTCTACTGCCAAAGGTTGTTGGACAGAGTAAACTATATAGTTTTTATTTATTTTTGTATTTTTTATTTATTGAATAAGAAAGTTTGTATCTTTAGTAAAACAATTGACGCGATCGTGATCTTTGTTTTGATGAACACACCTGTCAAACGATGTTAGCCCTTAAAAGGGCATCAGTCACACCTAAATTTCATTGGCGTTGACACATATTCCGTGACATAATAAGTTTCAAAATGAGGTGGTAAATATATATTACCATTGCCCTATTAAGGGTTAGAAATACTCTTCTTGATGTATTCATAGTGATATAGTCAATTTAAATAACCTTATTGTCAGTGATCAATCGCTAACACTCAATAGCGTATTCTTGTTTACTCTCTGTCGCTTTTTTTAAATGATTATTTAATCATGAATTAAATTTAGATTCGATTAGTAGACTTTCCAAAAATACCTAGAATTCATGAAATGTTGTGTCTCTTTTCAGATTATACGAGAAATACGTCTGCAAACGAGTGCCCGGCAAACAAGCCGTGCTAGTGCTACAATGCGACAACACACACGTCGACGAACACATGATGATCGAGCCGGGCCTCGTCATGATATTCGCACACGGGATAGAGTGACACGACTGAACTAAAGCCAATGTCAAATACAGAATGCATAGCCAATTTGCCAATCGCTAACGCTCAGTATCGTTTTCTCTCTGTCAGTCTTACTTATTAGTGCGACGAAGACAGTTGCGTTTGCGACTTAGCGTTAGCGATTGGGAACTTGGCAATGCAGCCAGGCATAAGGTGGGATTAGAACATTGCTTGCGACAAAAATCTGGCCATTGAGGGCATAATGCTATCTCCATTACTCTTGTTATAGTTGTATTGCTTAATCTTTTGTCATCGTTTATTGACGGAAACGTTGATGTTTTTGCTTTAATTATCTTTAGCAAACGTTAATTCGGATATTTCCGTTAAAATACGATAGATTATGCATTACATCTGTAGTTCTGGGTAAAAATTAAAGAGATAGCATTATGCCTCACGTGGCCAAAAAGTTCTGTAGCAAGCATAGTGCCATCCGCAGGTGTGTTCCCGTCATAGTTTTAAGTATGTACAAAATTTCTGGTAAGAAAATGAAGATGCGAAGAATTTAATCGGCTTACACTCCGTATTCAGAAAAAATTTGCTTACCAGATTATGCCCACAGCATTATGTAAGAAGAATGGGGCACGCCTTTTCGGATGGTACCATTTTGTAGATAATATGCCCACTTTACACGGCCTGACTACTTTGTAATAATGCCAGAGGAGCTACTAGAAAAATAACAAACCGTGAAGAGCCGCTATATCGTCATGAGATTGCCAATACCCACATGTGTCAATTCAAAATTTGACATTTAGACTCAACATTAGTTAGACTGTAAACATATGTCATTTGGATAGATTTTTCAGGTCCTGAAATTGTGCACATAACGGAATTGGCAATCTCAACGACAATATTATGCTCTCTCTATGGCTCACTTTTACAAATTCGAGCGATAAATGAACATTAGACGAAAGAAAGTACGCCACGGTTATAGCTAAGACTTGCAGTAAAATCAAGTCCTGGAGCGATACGATATTCGATTCGACTGATTTGTCTTTCGTGGTTTTTTCGAGCGCGATTCTCGCCATAAGTGTAGTGCGATCATAAGGGATGAAATTTGTGGTTGGAAGTCCCAAGCTGCCGTCGAAATGCATCTCCTTCAAAGCCCTCGCAAGAACTCTTTGTCAGCTCTAATTTTGATTCAATCGTAGATTAGAGCGGCATTCATGGATTTGAGTTAAATCGCAATGGTCGGATGTGTGTCAATTTGTACTAGCCAGAATAAAGATTGTTGAAAAAAATTGGAAATGGAATGTTTACATTTTCGACTAGTATACACGTAGTAGTCAAGGAAAGTCATTGAAACTATTGGATTGGTATGAGAAAAAAATATATTAACCACAATATCAAAAGATAATAAGACTGACTACACACCCCGAAAGTTGTTTTGATCCATACAACGATTTTTATCAATTTGTCTTTATTCGAGATTGGTCAAATTATACCTTTATAACAAAAGTGTGGATGTAAGAAATTTTGTGTTAAAAAAACTTTGTTTTTACTAGCACAGAGTTTATTTTAATCTTTTTAACGCTGATTACTGATTAGCATAGCCAATGATTGTAATATTTACAAAAGTTGTGAAGTATTGTTTTTAAATGTGAGAAATTTTTAATTAAGAGTGGTAACATTCCTAAATTAATAAGTATTTTATTTTATTCGTTGCCTTATTTTTGATATACAATTGCCAGTTACAAATATTTGAATAAGGATTTTTTTACAAGTATCAGTGATTGTGTGCTGTGTTATGTTTATTATAGTGCGTAATGCTTATGTTGCTGGGTAATACATACTATTCACTGAGAATTATATTTGTGTCCAAGCTATTTTTCACAAAATCACTACGAAGATCTTTTAATTGTTCAGGGTTTCTGTAGCCAACATGGTAGTAAAGGAATATTTATAAAGGAAGATTTGACATGTCCGCACGTCGGTCTGTAGTGTCCGATATTAGGGAGCTGATTTATGATTCTCGATTTCGCCCACTTAAAACATAAAAAATAATGAAAAAATATATTAGGTATCTTTAACTAAAAATACTGACTGATATTGAGCGGGATAAAGATAAGTCTTGTTCTCTAATAATTTAAGGACATTTTTCTATACTATTGAATACGACCATCTCAAACGCAAAAATGGTCCTAATTTGTTTTTGCTTGAAAGAGACAAACTTAGCTACGGAAACCTACACTGAAATAGTAGGTAACGATTGTGCTTTTTGCCGGTTTTTTTACTGTACAGAATTTTTTTATTTACTTAATTGGCAATAAACTATAATTCTAATTTTCGTAAATTGTTTAGGTTTATGAATTTTGCATTAAATATAATCGAATAATTTACATATTGTTTTATTAACGTCCCACGTGACACTGTGTCAGCCATTCAAGAATAAAATAAATATTCATATCTGTATCTGTCCTTTGTTAGAATAGTTATAGCCTGTGAGATCTAAGCAGGGATCGGATAACGGTTTTTTCTCCATACAAAAGAACGGTTCGAATTCCGTTCTTTTTCGTTCTTCGGTCTATATTTTTTTTGTTAATGGAGTTATTCCAAATTTCCAAAATACGATGTTAATAATTACATAAAATGTTGAAAACTACATAAAAAGTGTAAAATATTTTTCCCCTCACTAGCTCGTAAAGTGCTCGTTTATCCTTTAATACGAACGTGTAAAAACGCATATTATTCACTTGTGTGGCAAAGTAATGATCTTGGTTTTGGAATAACAAAACGTAAAATGCTCATGGAAATTGTTCCATATTAATGATAATTAAATAATTTGTTTGAGAATTTAGTGTAAAATACAAACCTTTATATAATATGATGATTTTAACATATAAATCCTAAAATTCCATAAGTAACAATTGTTTTAGTGAATGATGATAAGATGACTAGATGCAATCACAAAACGCAGAAAATGTCAACGTCAACATTGTCAAAGAATATTATAGGTTATAATCTTTATTTACCGACTCGAACACGCATAAAAATAGTAAACTAAACAACTTTCAGGGTGTTCTGTTATAATTTTGTAAAAATAATGAATGAGAATGATTTAATAATGCATTGGCGTTGGTGTGCAACTACAGGAATGTGTTAAAATCGTGCTGCGTTTACTTTTTCGTGGTAAGTTTACTGCGACAAAATCTTGCATTAAATACATGATGCATTTGGAAAATTATTATCACTAACGATGATCTATGATAATGATGATTGTAATGTGAACAAATAATTACCTTTTTTGAGTTTCCTCGCTATAGTGAGGGGAAAAGTTTTGTGTTACACACGGGTGCAAATGTATTTTACTTCTCGTATGTTAAAACACTCGCTGCTCAGGATTCTATTTTAGAACCACTCGCTTCGCTCGTGGGTCAACTATAGAATCCTTTCGCTTGCTCGTGTTTCAATTTCATACTCGCGGGTAAAATACAACTTTGCACCCTTGTATAACAAATAACTATAGCTATTTCGAGGGTTTTCTAAAAAACCGGTTCCGATCCCTGGATCTAAGAACGGACTTTTCAGTTTGACAGTTATGATGGGTCACACCTCGGTCACACAGCGTTCGAAAACGGGCGTCTTTCCTGAGAACATTGCGAAAGTTAACGGTTATGGGTCATACAAATTAGGTTTTTACCACATAATTCTTGAGAACCAGAAGCCACCTATGGGCTTGTATTCGTCCAATAAGATAATTAGAGTTCTAGAGCCCTTAACTTTCATATGTCCACAGGAAGGATTTGTAACTCATACCAGAAAATCTGTATGACCCTTATAATTAACGCTTATTAGTACGGTCGGCTCTAATAATATGTATACAATTTTGATCCTTATGCCTTTGACATACGCTCTGAAATGTATACATATTATTAGACGTGACTACCTATGAGGGTAAAACTCACAATTTTGCCAAAAGACTTAACGTTATTTGTAAAGTGTTCGTTCTTAGGTCTCACCTCACGGTCTAGTGGTCCAGGTGAGAACATTATCTTGGTACAGTCAAAGGCAAAATAGGGTGTACCTACATAAAAATGTTCGAAAATATGTGCACTTTAATTCTGCGTAATAAAAACGTCGTAACATATTTATGAATTATGTTACTATGAGAGGATTCTTTCGGGATTCGTCTCATGCGGAAATATTTTTTATCAGAATTAAATTGAGCTGGGATTCAAACCGCGTCTCCGAAAACCCCAGACACGTCCGTCTATCTGTTGACGTTTCAAAACATCCTAATACGTAAAAAACGTTCTTAATAGTTATTTATGTGGCTGGCGCATAATAAGAGGCATTAAACATGAGTATGGTTTTATGAAACGAGCCGTAGGTGAGTTTCATAATAAGATCACAATCATGACGACGATACTTTAATGTCAACATTATGATGCACTGTACTCTGCCTGTACTTTAATGTTAACATTATGATACAGCCACAGACACCGGTCTCTTAATATAGGTCATTACATTACCGCTTCTGAATACATAACAGGGAAATTATGATATTCCTGTAGATAAAAGATGTTTATTTCCAGTTTTTTTTTTACGTAATTATGATGTGTACCGGATGATTCCAGCTCTATTTATAATTATGGCTTTACTAAAAGTAGGCCACCAGTTTAAGTATGATTAATCTGTACACCTTATCTTTATCTTTTAATCTTTTTCTTATCATTGTTTAATTAATCCTCAGATAATAATAATAATTATAGACATGTAAATTGACGTTATCTGCGTATTATAGATGTTATTGTGATAATTAATACATTAATCAAGGTAATTGCGATGTGGAAAATGTCGAGTGTGGTCTTCAAACTTCAAACTTCAAACTTCAAAACTTATTTATTGCCCAAAAAAAAAACACATTGATATAGTTACAAGAGGAGTAAAAAAAATTGCTTAAACACTATGAAACATTAAACTAACTTGTTGATAATAAATTAAAATTAAGGTTGTTCAACCTCATAGAGCCGAAATAAGATGGTAAATCTATTGTCAGAAGTATGATAAACATTGAATTAAAATTGTTCATTTTCAATTCCGCATAAGCAGTTTCTTTTAGTTTGTTAAACAAAACGCATACATTGATATTGATGAATCAAGGATAGCCGCGGTCTTAACACTTCTTATTTGATATCAACTCGCATCTACTCACTCTTTTTGATTGTATTTATCAAAAAGGGAAGAGTTGTTGTCAAACACGAGATATACTAGCCCCCCTGAGTTACCGTGATTAAGAATATTGACAGTTATTGTTTATTAAACAAAGCTATTGGAACTAATCGTTTATTTGAGCCGCTTAATCAAATAACAGGAAATGGAAGTAATAGTAACATTAAGTTTTCTAAAATCTTGGCACAATTGAGCAATTGGTTTTGGGGGCATTATTGAGCTGGCGTTAGGCGTCCATGTTTTATATGGTCGCAGACTGTACGTAGGCAATCTGTAAGTAGCGTTTGCCCAGCGTCGCGATTATGGGCATTTGCAGCAGTGCAGCAGTGGACCGAGATAGATTGATTATGATGAAGATGTTGTAGGCAAGTGTCCTGAAGACTAAACAACCATTTGAAACTGTTGAAGCATTCGATTTTGAGCCTTGCGTGTTTCTGAATTGATTTTGTTTTGTTTTTGAGTGACGGGAAACGTGTTGCTCATATATACCCTCTAGACCGATCTAGTCATCGATTTATGACAATGCTGTCAGTCTAAAATATTCCTTAATTTTACATGACAAAGTTGATACTCTCAATTGAATTTAGACATTTTGGTAGGTAAGGCACTAGTCTCACCGCGAGCTACTAAGCTATGAACTATCGGCTATAAACACGAACAAAAGAGAGACACGGCGATACTCGCCCAGCTATCAGCTATCACCGCCGGGCGAGTATCGCCGTGTCTCTTTTATTTACACGGGAGTGCGTATCTTTTGTTCGTGTTTATAGCCGATAGTTCATAGCTTAGTAGCTCGCGGTGAGACCAGTGCCTAATCGAAGGGGTTTGCAATATATATTTATCCATAGTTTTCGCAATTCGACGTAAGTAGTTATGCAAAAAGGAACCAATCTACACGAATTTGTCATTTTAAATATGACTTGCATATTTTGATTCAAGGTGTTTATTAGAATGAAAAACTCATGTGTGTTGGTTCACTTTGGCATAAGTTTGGCAATTTGGGAAAATAATCGGCTGGTTTGTGTGCGACTTCCGTCTCAACACATTAACTTTACTTACTGTCCTAAGCTGTCACGTGAATCTTACGGCTTTGTAATAGAGGCTAACCGTGACCCACATCAGTGAACTTGTTAATTTCCCTTAGAATAAACTTTTATTGCTACTTGACTACCTTAGTACAGTCACGTCTAATAATATGTATACATTTCGGAACGTATGTCAAAGACATAAGGATCAAAATCGTATACATATTATTTGAGCCGATCGTACAGTGGCAACTAGTGCGTGTAAAGCGGTAGTCCTTTGCTAGCTCATGGCGATTGTAGGGTAAATTGCTAGTAACTGGACACCTTATATAAAAATGAACTCTGTAGGTACTTATAATTAGAATTCATTTTGAAAGACGGAGAGTGATTGACTTGACACATCGTTTTAAGCTCGTAAGGCCCAACGTCCTATTTTTAGGACAAAATTTACTCATAACCGCCCATGACATGACGTCATATTTTTCAAAGAAATATAAATTTTGTAAGTTCCAAAATTAAAAATAACATGCCCTTTTTTTAGGACACTGGACTATTATTTCACTTGTTCTAAAACTAGAATGGGCCTTACGAGGTTAAAATCAATTCTAACTATAAGCACAAGTTCATTTTTATATAAGGTGTCCAGTTACTAGAGGGTGGCCAGTTACTAGCAATTTACCCAAGTTAGTTGAGAAACTTGAGGATACGATTCACACGAGATTTTTTTATGTCATGCACAATCCAAATGAAACCACGCTTGAGTTTTCTCCCATATCTTTTTATTCTAAATACATTAATATTCTTTAGTTCAACTCAAATAGTCATTTAAACTATTACAAGCTATTTTTTTATTTTAAACATAAATAATAAGTAATGCAAATGTCCAGCATTGCACACTTTAACTTGTTATTAATAATATTTTTATCTAGGTATTATCCAATCTTAGCCGTAGTTACAGTAAAACACACAAGAGCACCTACTGCCACATTTAGTACGGGAGGCGAGTACATAAACATTTGTTCGAGGGTATACCATAAGACTATAGACTCTTTGTAAAATTACTACAAAATCTCGAGTCCCATGCATATAAGCGTATCGAGTCTAACATACAAGAGCTTGTGATGCGAATAAGTATTTATACAGTATTTAGTATTTCAAAAAGTTAATCTGTTCAGTAGGTTTTATAATCCTTTGCTATGTTTTACGAATCGAACTACGCAAGATTGGGTACGTACGTTATACACAGATCTACTGGTAGTACGAACATTTTATCAACACAATTTTGTTACAAATACATAGGTACATTAGAAAACAAATGGTTCTAAGCGTAATCTTTCTATTATAACACACAGTATTTAAGCGTTTTAATTTTTCTTATGCGAGTGTTGACTCGACATACTGATCCTAAACTATGCACTTCCAAAATCAGACATTTGAAGACATCGGCGATTTCGCATAAGAAATTTCATAAACTTTCTGATCGCCGTGAATCTTAATTTACCTACGAAAATAATGTACATTGGACCTTCATTCTTGACTCTGATGAATGATGGGTGAAACAATGACCTGCATTTTATATAAAACATAATAATACTCATACTGAGATACTAGGAAGAATAAAACAAAGTGCGAGGAACTAAATCATAATTAATCAAAATATCTTTTGAGTACATGAAAGTATAGAGACCAGCTCGTAATCGTAAATAAACTAATAAAATTTACATTAACATGGATATAATGGCATACAGACATCCTTAAAGGTACGTTTGATTAAGTAAATCACACCCCCGTGTTTGAAATGCTGAGAGTACCAGTTATAATCGTAGGTAGACTTCTATGACAAGGATACTGAGGCTAACAACAATGTACACATTACTTATATCGTGGCTACGCCGGCTTACGAATAACGTTCAAGTCAGATCTGCAGACGATGTATAACGATAAATACATATGAAAGACAGCTTCCATTTGCATAAAGAAAATATCATATTCTTTGCGCCTTCTGTGATTCTAGCTGCTTGCACTCAGATAATATATACTTTCTTTATGCTAATGGTTTTTGAAGTATACCAGAGATTATATGCAAACTTAAAGTAGAGATGATTGTTGTGCGAAGTGAGAACACGAATGAAAGTACCCCAAAGTCAGGGCACACTTAGCATGTACTATTGCAAGACCCGGCCTTCGCCGCTACACACTTAGTTAATTACTTCTGCAAACACTTGTACTGATAATTCGAGAGAAAACTTAGTCGCAAACCACTCTTGTTAGTAGGTATTTAACATTTGAATCAAACACTTCAAGCCGTTAGTTGCATACTTACACAAAACTTTTACCATAACATTCATGACTAATATTATGGGTAAAAGGGATAAAATACCTATTTCACGTAAAAATACATTATGCTAAAAGAAAAATGAAAAGGTATCGCCAGCGATCCTTACACGAAATGATGTGCTAGAGGTGTGTAACGCAGCCCGCAAGCTCGGCGTTCGTGCGGTGCAGAGCGCCGAGCCCGCAGGCCGAATATCAAATATTCAGAAAAAGACACAACAACAACTCCGAAAGGCAATTTTTAAAATTTACCTTAAAATAGATTATAATTTACGATAGGTACCTATTACGTTAATATATTTTGGTGAATAACATCATTATCGCAAACCCGTATTAAATATGAGAAACGTGGATGATATGACAATATAAATTACCCTTTCATACCAATTAATAAGCGTTTTCAATGTCCTAACTTAGTCGCTCCGCGTCGGCGAGGCGACGATTATAACTACTTACTTTATACCAACTTTATATCAACCGAAAACTAACTACTTACAGGGGATCCGAACGTTTCTGTTAAACTTAGGGGATTGAACTTTACACATCTTTGGTTAGACAAAACGAAACAACAGTAAAAACACTAGACGATCGAATGATACAGTCATTGGAGGGACATATTATTTAGTCGTTAGGTAACTCTAATTAACATTGCATAATAATCACATATAAATAATCATGGTCGAAATGTTACGATGGACCCGGAGATCGTTCCATTTCGACGTAAGCGTCAACAAGTGTTTACATTATTATTATCCAATCCGACAGAGGAGCGCCTTCCGCCGCGCCGGGCGCCCGCGGCGCGCTTCCGCGCTACTGCCACAGCCTCCACCAGACCTGCATCTTCTCAGAGAGTTTCTTACAGATTCCCAGTAGTTTCCGTCACATCCCACCGTCGCCCTCGCCCTCGCATTCTTCTGAGCCTTCACCCTCCTCCAGTGTTACCTGGCGGCAAAGTAAACTAACGTTAATTAAATAATTACCTAGCACTGAACTGAACCTGATCAAAACATGTAAAACAAAACTATAGGCATTGTGTTAGGTGCTATCTGTTATTTAATTTACCTAATATATGCACTTGATAAACTTTACTGATAATTTACTCGTCTAAAATTAGCAAGGGAAGTGAAATAAATTTCGTAATGAAATGTAGGTATACTCACTTGGAAGCGTATTTGTTCTGGGCGATCATCGTCTGATATTGCATGTGACTGCACGGGCGCGGGCGGCGGTGAAGGCGGGATCATGCTCTGGTAGTAGTCTCGGTTCTCCTCCAATGTGTCCAGGATGTCTTGCGCGTCGGGGTGCACCAGGTCCGCCCACGTCTCCCATAGTGGGTGCACGATGTAGTCGATGAACCCGACCTGACTTTTCTCTATTGTAGCATTGTGCCTGTCACACATCGGACTGATATCCAATCCGTGTTCTCTCTCCCGATCACCCTGTTGGAAGAACTCCTCCATAAGTAGCGCCACCCATCTCTTATAAAGAGGTAGAGGCTTCGTGGGATTGCTCAGATCGGCACAATGTACGAGATTCTCCAACACCTGTATTCTGTCCGTGTAATTGTCCAGCAATAACACGCCGCTACCGGCCACTTTCTTAGTTTCCACCATCGTCTTCAAATCAGCCAGAAGGCTCATGTGTTTCGACATGTCCGTCGAGAGCACCATATCTATAACCATTTTCCTAAGCGTCTGCCTCTGTTTCTTGTGAAGGTTAACGAATATGTCGCAACCGTCGTTCTGTAGTAGCTTGAACGCGACTGCGAGGTGGTGGTTTTCTAGGACGGACTCGTCATTGTACATGAGCGCGAGTTCCGAACTGGAATTGACTAGGAATTGGTTGGTGAGGCCGGGGTGGTCGACGTCGTGGACGCAGGCGGCGAAGAGGGCCGCGCACACCTCGATGGGAGTGAACACGGCGTCGAGCGCGGGCGTGTTGAGGAGCACGTTTGTGGACTGCGTGACGTCAGCTGCGTGCAGCGAGTTGTGGAAGGGGTTGTCACGGATATAGTGTTCCTCGAGCGTTACTGCAAAGGCGAGGAAGGTGCGGGCCGGGATCTGTAGTGTAGTGAGCAGCTCCCTCGATGTGAACGCAGCGTAGGCAACGGCGGTGAGAGGTCGGCCACAAGATAAGTCTCCAATTCGGAAGATATCTACACCCCAACGGTCGAGCTCACTGAGGCACCTGCCGAGTTCTTCCTCGTGGGGTGTGTCCACGCCGTGCCGCGGCACGCGTTCTCCAGTGAAACTATTTGTATGTGTCAACGTCCTCTTCACGCCAGTGATCTGAGAATAAACACGCATTGGTCAGATTACGACATGCCTTAAATTGTACAGGGACAACGGATGCGCGCAAGTAGCCACTAGTACATATGACCCCTTATTTGAATAGTTGACTGTTCAGGGTCACAAGCCAGCGATGATTAGATAAGTAAGAAAAAATATTGGGATTGCGAAAATAAATAAAGCGTCCTCGAATGGTTTGTTTATACCATTCGCGTTATCTATTACACATTAAGTAGGTACGTAGTAGGTAGGTATATTATTAGTTACAGGGCGAGATTATTCAATGTGCAGCAAAAGTAAATGCTAATAGTGAGAAAGCACCAACTACCAACCTGTGACATTGTAGTCGCCGGGCCGCCATGGCGTGGTTTCTCCTTCTTCTTAATTCTCTCAGACGCTTCATCGACTTGTAAAGACGGCAGGTCAAGCTCCTGTTGCTTATCTGTAAAAAAACATGACATAAAATTATAAATAAATCATTTTGACTACCTAACCTAACAACTGTGTCTTGTGATAGTAACCCTTATGACTTACGTTTACTTCATAAAAAACAAATATTATTGTCATTAAAATGCTGAGAGTAGGGCCTAATTTTAATGTTCGCTATTTAACGTGTGTGACCGCGATATTCGATTTTTTCGACCTATTTTATTATTTATCACGGAGCTATTCATTAATACCGTTCACTGATTGTTTTGTTTGCTTTGTCTGTTTTATTGTATCAACAAAGTACTTAATAAAAGGGAGTAAGTAGCCGTTGTTCCAGATCTAATATGACTCATATTTAATCATCGATGGGACTACTCTATGAAATTAATGTAAAACATAAATAGTGATAACCAAACGGGCAAGGGTCTTTATGTAACAACGTTTTAAATGCGTTCGAAACCGAATACTTACTTAACTTTTATGGCGACATACCTATTTGGGTTATAAATTATAAGAGCTTAATCGATTTACCCAAATATCGTGCCATTGGTATCATAAAGAAAGTAGGTGAACATATGAAGTGATAGATTCGATTGATATCGTTCTAGGTCGCTGTATGTGTGTCACTATGACCTAGGTATATCAATCAATATTAATAAGGTAATACTAATAAATTACGTACCGGGTGTTGACACACCTGACTTTGCCCATATTTGCCATATGTTGTGTATACTTTATTACAACATTGATAAGATTTCATGGTATTGACCTATTTCATATAATATAATAATAAATGTAGGCAAGTGTGCTATAGAAATACACAGCTTAGACTCTTATGCTCTTTAAAACTGTTACATCAAATTTTATAGAAAAAGAAGATGATCTTTGTACTGAGACTACGGAGATACCGATAACAATATATTAATAGGTTGGCACCATCAGTTCGCTGATCTGACTCAGTCAAACCTAATCAGATCTCTGTTACGACGGCTTATGTAATCGATTAACGGTTGTAATGAGCTTCCAATTCTCAACTCATGACGTCACAGACACTAGTCGTGATTGTATAATTTCAACACTAAGGATTATACTTTATACACAATCTGTTATCAGTTTTACTACTATGGCGCTACGCAATACGCGCAAACTGCCTTTCGAAATGTAGATACAGATATTTATCTTATCCATGTTGATAAATTGAATAGGAGCGCAATAAAAGTTATATTTAGTATTGAGTAGATTTAGTTAAAATTTAAGGAAAATTGATTGATGGAAGATAAAAATGATAAATGATATTTATGCTCTAATTTCACCGAAAGACTTAAGTTTGTTTAGTTTGGCACGATAAACTAAAAAATATTCACATCTCCAATTTAAAATACGTATTGATGAATGCTAGACGGATTACGTCTTTCGAAGTAAAACAAGTTTCATTTATAGGGCCGTTCTGTATAGGTAATCATAATGAACTCAATACTGTTACCACATATATTTTTAACGCAATAAGAGACGCAGACCTAGATTACAACCACCATCATAACTACCCTACATATTTTTATTAGCAGTTATCGTAAGTGTTACTACTTTGGCCTAATTTATTTTCGTGAATAAAATTCGCTGAAAACATAAAGCTTTATACAATTTGCAATAAAAAAGGCAACGCGATTCAACACGATCGCTGGGTGGTCTGGTTTAGTGCCTTTAGTATTTTAGTACCGACATAATACATAAATAAAACAATAGAAAGAGATTCGCGCCTAATTTATGTTGTTATGTTGAAGAAGAAAACAAATTATTCACGATTGCTAAAAGTAAGTAATTTATGGTAAAGTAAAGGGAAAAGTTTGCTATGGGCATGGACAGAGCTGACAAAACAAATTAATCGCTCGTCGTGAGCGACAGACAATTGCCTCAATGACTCGTTGAGCCACTCAAATATCCATGTCCTGCATATTTTATGTTCCTAATAAACTCTATTTGAATAT
This sequence comes from Thaumatotibia leucotreta, assembly GCA_025490895.1. NCBI lineage: Eukaryota > Metazoa > Arthropoda > Insecta > Lepidoptera > Tortricidae > Thaumatotibia > Thaumatotibia leucotreta. Next base: position 32,240 of record JALPQI010005850.1, on the reverse strand, counting down.
TCATGACGACGAAGGCCCCGACTAATGGTAATACTCCCTGTATTATGATTCGCTAAGAATTAAATGAGCGCTAAGGGAGACATCTGAATTTATTTAAGCTTGACTTAAGTGATTCTCTAAAAACAACAAAGCGCTGTGAAATGCATCACTGCTAAGTGCAATGAGTGTAAGCTTGAAGGTTTTCGAAAATTATCTGTTTAAATATTTACACTAGCAAAGCTTCAACGATAAAATGTAACTTGAGCACGAGTGCACTTATCAGCTATTTAGCAAGATGCAGTTCGTTGAACGCTCTACTATTGTTGAACTTAAGTACTATATTGTATAAAAGATACTGTGAAAGCGTATCTTTGAGAAAAAACGTACGTGCTATGATTGAGCTGAGTGAACGCAAGGAAAACAATTCTGCTGCTAATAAAGACTACATATTTTTCTATACTCGTAGGTAGCGCAGAGCGCCATGTATTTTATCGTAAACACCGTAATTTAAGATCATCTTGTGGCTGTTTTAGTTTATGTTGTTTACACGCGAAGCGTAGACGTTTTAAACAATAATAGACATAATTTATTACTGCCGCTCCTACTACAACTATAAACCATCAACTCCGTATTGTCTTATCAGACACGCCTAACAAGAGGTCATCATAACCGAGTTATCTCTAGATAAATAAGTATATGTTTGTTTACAATGAATACAATCTGCCACATGGTCAAGTGAGATAATTGATTACAGTGTAGTTTCATAATAATAGCAGGAGTATCCGGCTAAGGATGACAGTGGCATACGACAGATGGGAGCTACCAGTACGTTGCTTCAGCTAGACTGAACAACAAGATAAGGAGCGAGCTACGCTTAATATTTTATTGCCTCGGAGAGCTCATCCGCTCGTTATAATAAGATAGTGTAAATCTTTTCTACGATTAGATATCCTATCTTTAGAATGATAACACTAAACCTGTTTTAGGTAATTATTAAAAGCTCCTAATCATGAGACAAAAAGTTCATAAAGGATATAATAAAAAGATAGTTTTGTATAATATATCCATGTTGGTAAAAGGGATTAAAATTCTAGAGAATTCATATTTGGTACACGAAGTGGTAGAATGCTTTCCTATTAAGGCGGGGTCAAGACGTCATTGTTGTTTGGGCGGGCGGGCGGCACGCCGTTGACGTCACGTAGGCTCGTACAAGGCCTCTTTTTTAGTGGAACAGCTCGTTTTATTCAATATACTATAATAACTATACTTCGGTTTAATTTAAGCCTAAATTTTATCTAGAGATTACACGTTACCAATACCTACGCGTAAAAAGGCTGTAAACACACTCATTTATTGAGAATGAAGATTTCAATAACGCATTTCTTTTCAGGCTATGACGGATACGAGTGAAGTAGCATTTCAAAAGCCTTACGTTTTGATATTGAATATGGAAAAGCTTTTAAACGTTTCGCTGACATTGTTCTTTTGTATTCATTGTAATGGTAACAATAAAAACGAGATACTGTTGATACACGAGGCCCAAAATAAGCGTAAAATTCTTCTGTATTTTCACCACAGGTTTTCATAAACGTTTACTATTCTTACGTGTTTTTGTTTATAACATGTCTGCGAAATTCAGTGAAAACGTAATTTCAGTTTTTTTTTATAAAAAGCTTGTGTTCATAGTTTAAAGTCGTTAATGGTAAACAATGTTCCCAAATGAAGTGAAACATTCTTTTCGTTGTAGTTTAATTAGTCGTAAATTCAAGCAATGAAAAGTTTTACTATGGAACCATACAATTGTGTTAGAATGGAATTTCAATGATTATACTAAACGTTCAGAATTCTAGTTTAACAAGGTATAACTAAATTTATGTAAAATCTAGACAGAAAAAAACAAAATATATGTACACTTACCTAAGAAAGTGGAGCAGATGTACTCGGAGATCTGGTTTCCAGATTTGCTTGATTCCGAGAAGTGGCTCAGTTCCTTGTTCAGCATCCGTTTGAACTGAAAGTGCAACATCTCCACTGAATGAGCCATCCTAGCAGCACGGCGTCGCAACCAACGTGTTGGTCCGCAACGGAACGATTGTCTCTCGGCGCACACGCGCATTTCACAATTATCAAATAAAAGTAAAAAAAGTTTAAACAGTTTCAATTTATCCGTAAGTTGTTCAGTGTACGCACGAGCGAAGTGTTTGCTACGATAGTAGGTCAACGCGTGTATTAGTGCGGAGCGCTATGGCAATACTGAAGCCACGCTCGCGGCGGCGATACGATATCCTCGCACTAAACGTCTAGACTGTCGTCATCACGTCACGCTACGTACCGCGTTAGGTGGAATCGCTCAATTGATTTTATCCCGAAATCTTATGAATAGGATTTCCACAAACAGCTGCCGAGCGCTTTTTCCCCGTTTCTAAAGTTAACGCTGTACCTATGTTGCCGCGGTGCGGTCTCTGATTGGATTTGTCGAGTTGTGACTGACATGGCTTCAGTTTAAAGTAGTGCGACCAGACATGGCTGCTTTAATCTAGATGCAATTAAAACGTTTGCAGTATTTGCTGTAGGTGCGACGAATAGTCGGAATAACAAGATCCTGCGAGTTGAATCAAGTTGAACAAAGTGTTGAATAATTTAGTAATTATATTGAATGGTAAACATGATAAATAAAGTTGGATAATGCCGATATGGATCAAATCACACAAACAGCAAAGCATGTGGCCTAGCAACGCGATAAAAGCTAAGCGGATTGCTGATACAGTTTTGTCCCATTGGGTACGGTTGCTGAGCGGCCGGTTAATCCATCAACCAACGTTGAGCGTGACATAAGATTAATTTGTATCTTGTGTAAAATTCTTAACGTGTACTTGACATAGTTTTCTTTAACCTTGTGACATTATCCCCGGTTGGCTTAGATTAGGAAGTCTACTTCCGAGGTTTAATTTAATACCATTCAAATGAATATCTGCTTACCTATTTAATCCAACATATTTCATCCTAATGGAAAAAATACTGTTTACTCGAATCAGGTGATTTTGGATAGTGATACATTCTATTGAAGCAGATTGTCCTCCGGTGCTCACGTCATCGGCTCGACAGTAATTATCTCTAAGACGGATATAAGATAAAGGCTCTTTATTATTAGTCTGAACTAGCTCTGTACAGCCAATTCTATTATTAGCCAGTTCGACATAAGTTGGTAACTATTCGTCATAAGACTTTTTGCTGTAACAATCACCTCCGGTAAAAGGAAATAAAAGAGTTAAATTTATCCGAAAGGAACAGCGCTACGAGTACCTTATAATAAAGTGAATTAGACGGTTGCATAAAAACGCGAGTTCTGAGTGTCACTTCACGGGACAGTGATTCTCGCTGACGACATACGGTCGTGGTGTTCAGCCACAGTGAGAGTTGTTTTGTGTCCGCAGGCACATTAAAACTTAACCAAATAACAACACATTTGCAAAGTAGGTCACCCCGCACCAGATAATTTATATAAGATTCTCCGAATTCTGTAGAACAAAACGTCTCACTGGAACAAGCATTTGCATAATTTTAGTTAATGAAAGTTGGAGGGTATTATTCTATTAGACATTCTGGAGAGAGTCCAATGATTTCGGAGTAAAGAGAAGTGGAATAACGGTCACTCGGTCGGCGTGTAAATGTGAAAATATTACCCCACGAGTCAGTCTTCCGAGAAATGATTCACTTTTCTAAAAAGTTGAATTTTAATGCGTAACATACCTAATTTTGAATGCTGTAGAGCAACAATAGTCGTGCAAACATATAGTTTACTAGCTCATGCTTTAGATAAGTATAATGTACCGGTATTATGTTCCGACAATATAACAAAGAGCAATCACGTCAAATTGGCACATTCTAATCATACTATTATTTATATTGCTCTCGACTATACATAATCTTCACTTAATGAAGTCTTATTTGGCTTGTAGGCGGACCGGGTACTTGCGAATCCATTGATTGTAATAGGTAACTGATTAATAATTCTACGCAGCGTTTCTATGACTGCGTTATATCCATCATCCAGAAATCCCCACGGATAATCACATAATCGCTTATTACGACTAGAGATCGTAAGGAACACTTCCTAATATTATGATACGAGAATTAGATTAACACGTATATGTCATGCGTAAATTTGTAATTCTGTTCACAATATTGAATGTCATAATGTTGAGTAAGGTAAGCACTATTAGGTTTGCGCGAAACTTTTGTGAGGATTGAATATGTAAAGCAACTGCAATAAAACTAACATAAATATTTAGCCACTGGCTTCACGTCACTAATAAATCTAATACTGGTATTTTGTGTATAAATTGATAAAATAAATGTAGCAAAATGTACCATCGTACAGATTCGGTATGGCGTTCTTAAAATAAGAATATTTGAGTTAGACATAAATTTTAATTTTCCAATCGGTTCCAATGTTTCTATGAATTCAATGGACTACATATGTATACGATTATATTTGTACAATAAATCAGTCAAGTGCCATAGTCTTTCTATATAGCAAATCAGTATCAAAAACGCATTTACAACACGCATTATGGCGTCGCAGCAAAAAGTTGCCAGTACGCTTACCATGTGTTTGGACATAACAAAGCGACAATATCGCTATAACGACTGACATTCAACCATTCAGAACCCTAGATCACTCTAAAACCATGTCAAAATGACAAATACTAAAAAATGTCTTCACTATCACTATCACTACATATTATAAAATAAAGTCACTTTTTCTGTCCCTTATGTCCCTTTGTACACTTAAATCTTTGAAACTACGCAACGGATTTTGATGAGATTTTTTTTAATAGGTAGAGTAATTCAAGAGGAAGGTTTTTATTTAGGTATAGTACCCGTGCGAAGCCCTCGCTAGTACAATATAACTTAAAGCGTCATTTAGAAATACATAGTTCCCGAGTTGCCCAATCTCCGAATTGGTTGATTATATTCGCAAGATATATCGCTATATTTTTGAAAGAAAGAACCATGTAAAGAGTCAATGTAAATTAGTCCACGTAGTCGTCGCGGTTACTGCCATAGATAGCACACTCGTGGCAGTGGCAAGGGTACAGATACCTGCAGGTAGCGGCACGAGTTTTACTCAGAGGGAAATATAGAATCGTGACTATTCAATTGTTACCATTAGAGCATTAGTAGGTACCGGGAATATGTGCCAGTTGGTTTAATCACGTTGGTTTTTTATTTCGACATTTCCGAACACGGAAAATAAAAGTAAGTAAGTTATCAGATAACGTAGCTCCTTTTATTGAGTAGGAATTTTCATAGTAAACGAAAATATTTTAAAATGTTGTAAAGCGATTTCTGCCTTTATCTACTCAATATCAGTGGTCAAAACTTAGTTTGAACGTCTATTGTTAAATGTTATAAGAAATGTGTTAAATCATAGTCAAATGGTTCGTCGAGCGCTCGAAACTCTAATATCGGTTTCCAATTCACGGGATCAATGAAAATTTCATTTGTAACTTATTAATACAATGAGAAAAAATACATAATAACCTGTGTTACTGATATGTTTGCGGGGTAGTTGTTTTACGATTAAGCATTTTCATCGGATTTGAAACGAAATGGTATTTCTACTGATAGAAAGAAAAGAATACTAATAGATAGATCAACAAAAATGTCCCTTAAAATATCCATAAAATAGTCGCACATTCTTCACGATGATACTAATATGACGTCACTTAAAGGAAAATTAATTATAGGTACCTAAATCAATTTTGAGATATGAAATTCCCAACGGTTCTATTCTATTCTACGGCTGGTAACCGCAAATACCCTACGAGGGAATACTCACGAAGAGAAACTAAGTCACTGGTAACCCCTGGCCTACTTCCTATGCGACGTCACATGATTTTGTGATCATATGACGGTGACGTTTACGTGAAACGTCGTATTCATTTAATGACGTTTATAAAGGAAACTATCAGCGGCTTATTTATCTAAGCATGTCATAAGATGTTGGTAATTAAATTACACAATTTAATCGAAATTTCCTTTATACAATGACCTATATGAAACTGACTAAAATTATGGTTTGTAAAAGTAAATAAAACAATGTATTGCACTGCCCCTTTATGCAATGAAATAAAACTGATTCAATTTTAATTGATTGTTGGAATCCAATTTTATCTGATCATATTATTATAGTAAATCCCAAGAAATTAGCTAGATATCCCAAGAAATTAGATATATATTTTTTCCAGATTTTTTAGGCAAAAAATGACGATTTTATAAGCATTTCAAATTCTGAACAAAAAAATATTTGTTAGATATTATTGAATAATTGAATACTGTAATAGTAATAATATCCTACATAATAATACATTTTAAATAAGAGATTATAAGAGTTTTCACAAACGTAAATAAAAACGACATTATAATTTGAAGTAAGTTTTATGAAAACGTATTAATTGATATTTTATATTATAAGCTACAGTAGGTTGGTCGGCCCAAAACATATACGAAACTCTTAACATACAACTTACTTGAAAGTAGGTACTATGCCTTGCGGAGTCATATAACGACGGCCACTTGGCAAGTTGGCGCGCACAAACCGACGGGCAATATAATTTTCTAAGTGGTAGAGTTGCTTGTTCAATAACTTTAGGAGTATGCCTCTTCATTGTAAATGATGGCTAGTTTGAAATAAAACATTACCTATACTTGTTTATTTTATTATAGCGGATTTTATTTTAGAATATTCTACACAGTTATAATAATAATAAACATTGTGCCTATAAGTAACATAGGTAAATATATTATGAACATAACAAGGAAAATATAATACATTATTTACGTCTTATTTAATAATTAATGCAATTATTCTGTTATCAGTTACCGATTTCACGGAATGTTAGAAGGTAAAATGTTTATTACCTACAGACATGTTTACCTAATGAAAGTCATTGATAAAACCATAGCAAATGTCTATACATGCCTGTATAATAGTAATAATATCACAGGAAGGATGCAGGTTGCATCTAACCGGTACATGTGGAGGTCCAGAGGGGAGGCCTATGTTCAGCAGTGGACGTCTTATGGCTGAGATGATGACGATGAAATGTCTATAAGCATTATCACCCATTTAAGCTACATTTTGCCCACATATTTGCTACATACGTATGTGCTTATGAATGACAAAAGAACAAAGACAAACACTGGTATTGCATTAGCAACAGTAAAGTCATAAGCGTGACTATAGCCAGGACAACATACGCAAATTTTGTCAATGCATGTCGTCACTTTCTTTTTCCGAAACGATTAACTCAACTGATGCAACAAATGCATTTGATAATTTTTATGACTTGGTGTGTCTGTTTTACAATTTATGCTTTCCAAAGATTAAAGTAAAAATCACTGAACGGACTAATAAATTAAACTGGATGTCAAAAGGATTAAAGAAATCTTGTAGACATAAAAGAGTCCTTTACTTTAAAATGAAACATGATAAAGTTAACGCACTAAATAATAAATTGATGTACAAAAATTATACCAAACTATTAAAAAAATGTTTACTAAAAGCTCAACACATTAAAAATATTAAGCATTTAAACAAATGCAAAAATAAAGGTAAGGCAACCTGGGACTTAATTTCGTCGACCGTATCTAATAAGTTACATGAGAATGACATTAGCGCAATTAAATTAAATAATGTATTATATTCCCGTCCAAATGACATTTGCAATATTCTTAATCAATATTTCATAGAGTTAACTAATACGAGTACGCAAATCCCACCTTGTAATTTTTCCAATAATTCTCCTGGAGTGGACTACAATCCTAACACTATATTTCTGAGTCCGGTAGACGCCAACGAGATACATAAAATAATTATGTCACTAAAAAACACAAAATCAAGTGGCTCTGATGGCATTACCACTGGAATATTGAAAACGTGTGCCTCGTACTTATCTCATCCCCTTGCACACATAATTAATTTATCCTATACCTCGGGTTTTTTTCCAGGTAAGTTGAAGTTGAGCATAGTTAGACCTTTGTTTAAGAGTGGTGACAGGCAAGACCCAAGTAATTATAGGCCCATCACCTTAGTCCCCATATTTTCAAAAGTACTTGAGAGGGCATTCTACATACGGCTTGATAATTTTCTGACCAAATACAAAATACTTCTACCCGAACAGTATGGTTTTCGGAAGGGCAGGTCAACAGCCCAGGCCTGTTTTGACCTAATCAAATATGTCACGGATAGTATTAATGACAACACTCCAGTTGCATCGGTCTTTCTCGATATGAGCAAAGCTTTCGATTTTGTTAACCACAAGAAACTCCTGTCTAAGCTAGAGAAGTATGGAGTAAGAGGTAAAGCTCTTGACTGGATAGAGAATTACCTAAAGGACAGATTACAATGCCTTGAAGTCGACAGAATCGCTTGTTCAAAAAATATCATTACCAAGAATGTTTATAGGTCAGAATTTAAAATTAATAAAAGCGGAGTCCCCCAAGGTAGCATTCTGGGCCCACTATTATTTCTTATTTATATTAACGATTTACCAAAAGCAACAACTCATAAGACAATAATGTACGCTGATGATACGACTCTTGTAGTCAAATGTAACACTAATAATAAATCTTATTTCGAACATGACATAAATAATTCATTACATGATATAATTAATTGGATGTATAATAATGACCTGCAAATAAATATAATTAAAACTAAAGTAATACAATTTTCGTCATATAATGTTAATAATGTACCATTAAATATTAATAATGATAATAATAATGCCATAGATGAGGTTGACTCATTTAACTTTCTTGGGATCACTGTTGACAAACACCTGAACTGGAAGGCGCACATTGACAAATTGTGCAACAAACTAGGCCGTTTCGTATTTGCGCTCAAAAGGCTGAGAGACACTGTGTCAGCTGAAGCAGCATTGAGCGCTTATCATGGATACGTATCTTCTGTCCTTAGTTATGGGTTGATACTGTGGGGAAATTCAGTGGATGTGGACAGAGTCTTTAAAATACAGAAGAAATGTGTCAGGATTATTTGTCGTTCGTGGTGGGACCAAAGTTGCGTACCCCTTTTCAAAAAACTTAAGATCCTGCCCTTGCCATGCCTATATTTAAGTCAAATTTGTAATTTTGTTAAGTCGCATAACTCCTTGTTTAAAACACGTGGCGAAGTTCTAGAAAGGCGTACAAGGATTAGAGTAATGAATAAATTATATCATCCCCGGAGTCATAAGATGATTTACAAGAAAAATGTTTTTAATATGTGCATCGTAATTTATAATCATCTCCCGGAGGAGTTGAAACTATTGGAAGGAAACGCCTTTAAACGCAATCTAACGAACTGGCTCCTAGAACGATGTTTTTACAGCGTAAAGGCGTATCTCGACAATTAGTTTCAATTTTAGTATAATTTTATTGTGACTTGCCTATTATATAATGTATCTCTGTTATTATTGTTATTTTTTTTATATTTTATCTCATTTTAATAATCACTGTTATCTTTTATGAATTTTAATTGGACATTGCATATTTATTTAGAATTTAGTACCTATTGAATAGTTATAATAGTGTTCATGGCTGACATTTGCACGCTTGCACGCAAGCTAGATACATGGTTCTCAATGTAATGTAACATCCCTAAACTGTGTCTATGCAAATAAATATTTTGATTTGATTTTGATTTGATTCAACAATTAACGAAAATAGCTTTTTACACAATAATTGTGGAAATGACCCAAACATTCACAAATAGCATCAGATAAAGCTATTTATGCTATCCGACAAACTGTGCGATATAGAGATTAAGGCAGTAAAGCTTAGCTTAGGATAACGGAAAAAGGAGATTAAAATTTTCATTTTTAAACCAAAGGTTCAATAACCATTCTGATATTACAGTTTCTAGCGCTGACGTCATATTTGTGTTGCCATTTTTATCACAACCATTACCTGGCACTGACCCATACACAAAGGAATCAAGTGAGACACGGACATTTCACGCAACATTAGGTAGGTACTTGACTCTCAACAACTTACCATATGTATTTCATAATAACATTAATGAAACAAAGATCGCTGAAGGAAAACATCGTGATGAAACATCTAATCCTAATAAGACCTACTGAGACCTAGTATTCTCCCTGGGTTGGCAGGCCAAATCAGATAGCAGAATCACTTACGTTTTAAAAAAAAATCGAAATCTAGATAGATAGCTTAGAAGCCCAAAAATCGTTCCGAATCCGCAAGGTTTCTGACCCTGGCTCCAAATGCCCGTGAAATAGCTGTTCAAAATCTTTAAAAAAAAATTGGGTTGGCGGATACAAATAACATTTTACTATGAATGCATGTAAAAGTAATTGTAAATATTTGTGATATTTTTTATATCCATTATTTTATTTGGACATTTGAAAAAAAAAATTAATACTACCTCGATGCTTTGTTTGATCTTGGAATCTTAGAGCCATACCAATCATATTGCACTTAACTTGGACGTTTGCTGGAACTATATTATATATATCTTGAACAGCTTTACAATTTTCATACCGATGTTAATCACTAATCAGTAATCACTGTTCTGTTCCATCGTGCCATATCACCTAACTTTGTCCATTTGTCCATACATGTCAGTCAAATAATTGAACTGAAAGTGAAACAAACAAAAAAGGAGACTTTATACCTATATTTTAGCTTCATAAATAAAATGCATTCAGTTTTTATATTGCTGGTATTTGGAGCGCATATAGAAGCCAGGACAATGAAATCCCGGCCAGCAGGCTAACTGCACTCCGCTGAGTCATCCACTGCACAAAACCATTGTGTTTTTCATTTTGTCAATTTTCATTCCGAGAAATATTCAAATACTCTCTCCGGGCAAGCTCTACTGTCATCCTCTATTCTGCGTAGCTGATTCAACGTTGCTAAGGAAACTTAAAAGACGAAGATGTATTTAAATTAGGACGAGGAAAACGAAGTGATACGAATTCATTACGATTTAATTTTGATCAATGTTATTCACGGTTTGGGTTAAGGTTTGTATTTATTAGTTGTACATTCAATGCATTTTTCAGTTTTGTATTCTATATTGCCCAGGGAGATTCTTACTGAATGATTGATTTAGATTATCCTATACATGTACTTATAATAATTAATATAGGAAATCATTGGATGGGTTTGACCTAGGACTTAAATGGGACAATGCGCTGTTAGTATTTCACCCAGTATGATCGTGGTAAACTTCTAGCTGATGAATTAGCATACCGTACGTAGATATGCTACGGATCTAAATGGATTTAGAGTTTTGTATGACAATTATTTTAGAGAAACGTTGAATTAATACATAAACCGCGTCGAACTATTCTCCTTAAATAATAATTATGCTAAAATAAAAAAAACACACTTGATTCGCTGTAATAAATATTAATACCTGCGGGTAGTGCGGGTGTTTTGGATGTTACTAAAAGAATTGAAACATTCACAACGTAGATCCAGAGTAAGTAAATTTCCGATAACTATGATCATCAACAATTTATGTAGGTAGGTACCGCTATCTATATTATCTCATGGTAAATATTCTATTCAACTTATTCTACGTGTATTGTTTCTCAATTTATATACAGTTTCAACTATTTCGACGTGGGATAATACTTACAATGAATTAATAAAGGTAAAGTTATAAGTACGTTTCACTATATATTATCGAATGTGTGCTCAGTTGTTTGTTACGGACAACGTAGCGTCCGCAGGCTACAACCATGACCTACATTTTTTGCAGCAACCATTCGTTATAAATATGTTGTGTTTACTCAAACCTTATTTCGTTTCAGTTTACTCATAGGCTATAAATTATAAATTACTTGTAAATAGATTAGATTACATTTATTTGTCTAGGAGCGGAGATTAGGTCACATTTATCGTTTCAGGAAGTATTCGGGACTTAAGATATTATACGAGTTTCAGATGTGTAGGTAATGGCAATAGCAACAGTAATAGTATCAAAACTTCAAACAAATTTTCTGTAGGTACTACATAATAACATAATTAAAGGTATATATTTAAGTACCGAATTGGATTACACTGATATGATATACGACGGAAAAGTTCTACATAAGTAGTTGAACAATATGCTATTTAATACCATTTATTAAATTGCACTCATGACCAACATACTCGTAGTATGTTAACATGTGAAACCCTGATGGGCGTAACAAATATTAGACAACATTTACGAGTGCTCGTATTCTTATTAGTAGGTACGACAGTGTTACTGAAGTAGTGACATTTTATAGTTATCATTAGCTAAATTGTTTTATCTAGTTACACCTAACTTTAATGATTGCAACTCATTTTTTACTCGGAAATTTGAAAAAATGTACCTGTCTGTTTATATTTCACATTTTATTGATCATTATTCTACTGTATTACAGATGTAGTGAGAAATGACTTGCCTTCGGAAACGTTCGTCAACGTCATGCTGTTTCAGTCTATCTCACTGAGACTGACAGTAATAGCTGTCATGCTACTTCAGTCAGACTCGGTGACACTGCCTGAAACAGCATGTGTTTACGAACGTTTCCGAAGGCAAGTAATTTCTCACTACACCTGTACGGTGTAATACGGCTTACACTAGTGACATCACGTGATCCAGGTATGTCACCTTATCATATAATAACGAAACGTTTACCATAAAGACGAATAGAAAACAACAAATAATACACATATAATAAGTTTGAATAGGATGTTTACCATTAGATAATATGGAGGTACACAATTAAGGTTATGTTGTTCTAGATTATTATGAATGAAAATGTTATCTGAAAATAACAGATATAATGAGTCCAATCAATCCAGCCTTGCTGGTAGACGTGACGCGCGCCACGATCCTCGCATCTCTATCTCCTTAGTCCACGCTATGTGCACGAGTACCTCCATGATACCCTTACCATAGGGCTCATGCATAAATCACGCGAGGTTTTATCAGCTACTTTTTGACCCCCCTTCACCCCTGGTGATGTTTGGTGAGTCTCTTGACTACACCCCCCCCCTCACGTGTCTCACGTGTATTTTTCTCATTCAACTTTTAACGTTCGCTCGCCAAAATTCCCAATATTTCTTAGTTTGTTCATCATAGAAAAATACACGTGATGTCTCCTTGTACCCCCCCTCCCCTAACGTGATCTTTCGTGATTTTTTCTTGGACCCCCTCCCCCCCTATAGGACCTCGCGTGATTTATGCACAAGCCCATAAAAAAGTACTTTGCTTTACATGGCTTTAATAATATCAACGATTTTGATCCTTGTGTCATGGGCATACGTTCTGAAATGTATACATACTTTTAGACGCACCTGTAACTATTCGCTATCGACTGTGTAAACTCAATGCAATAATAATTATATTACTACGGGTGATTGCGGGTGCGTTCCATGAGAAAGTCGGGTACGTGACGCCTTCTTCGCGTACATCTACGAAAATCACGAATACAATTTTTGTTGTATTTTAATTTTATAATTGGGTGTTTGTATTTATAAAGAATTGCTGGTAAAGGTAGCTGTCATAGCCGTCACGTTTCCGACAAAGTAGACTTTTCGTGGAATGCACCTGCGGTGCTACATTCATACATGAAGCATGTATTGTAAGCATGTACAGGCGTGTGTTGTCTATAGATACAAGCGAACTTAATGACGAATCTAGTCAATCACAATGTCCGCCGGCCAACATCCCTACTATTATCTCGAAAATGAGAAGCGGGAACCATGGAGCGTCTTTAGGATGTTTTTCGACCAAAGTTATGCTAGGTATATGCGTTCGATAACCACCAAACACATTCTCACAGCATTGCAATGAGGGTTTTCTCGAAAACGTATGCCACTAGTTGGCGCCACTTAGCCGTAAGGTACCGCTAAGAAACACAATTATCTAGTTCCAAAGAAAAACTAACTAGAAGGTATTTTTATAATTTTCTTAATTCATACAAAACATTTAAACACGAAACTATAGGCGCTCTGAGAATTTAGACCAGTTTCTGGACCTGACGCCTCAGTGCTGCCGCTCTGGTGAACGTCATTTCAGAAAACCCATTCTCTGCCGCATCTGCTACGAGTACGCTGCGTAGCCCGCGTAGCTGTGATTGGTGGATATATTATCAACCGGATTACACATCCACAATTAGATTTGTCTATAGTCAGCGCTGTCCGCGAATTCATTGGTAAGGGTTCAGGACGTAATATGTTTGCGTTGTGTAATAATGTTTACTGTACGAGTGTCGATAAACGAGTCCTATCAAACGCAGCCCGGATAAGCCTACAGCTATGACAACCGTACGGTAAGTTATGCCGCAAGGTAAGTTAAATGTTATTGATTCAATAACTCGCAAACTTTGAAATTAATCAAAAACCGACCTTAAAGTTTTAATAAGGACCCGAAATTACGGTTTTTTGTTTACCAATTATGACTGTTACAATATTATATCCAAAGCGTTACATGTATTTAGGTGTTTTTTGGTTAATCGCATGCGCGTATACGTGTTTATGGTTGAGTTAGTTGCGGCGGAATGTTCAGCAAAATTTGATTAAAATTAAGTACGAGTAAGTAACTACTCGAAAAAACAGCATTTTCATATTGAAGTAAGATTAGGAGGAGAACAAACAAAAACAGTCAGAGCGTGTTTTGTAATTGCAGACACACCGTTTATAGTTCCATATCCAATTCATAAAAAGTAACTATGTACTTAGTTACTTACACAAGTTTTCATCCTACTTCAAAATATTAAGGTGCAAAATACGCACATATTAACGAACTCGACTGTACCATCAAAGCTTTACTCAGTCGTGAAATCAGTAAAGAGGGACTTTCACTTGTCTACGGACTCGAGTCATTGTTTATATACATGATACATTACTTTCTGATGTAATTTTCGATGACTAACAATCAAGTGATTCTCACGACATTCTGATCACATCATTTAAATTTTATTATTGCATGTGTAGGTCGTAAGAGTCGACTAAGGGATGGAAGTGTCACTAACCATTATTTGATAAAATATTGATCATGGGCAGCAGCGTCATCATAGTGGACACATTACTGCGATCGTTAATCCGCTTCCCCAGCGTGGCGATTATGGGCATTTACCTCCTGATGCGTCCATGCGCATAGTTAATAGGAGAGGCCTACGTCCAGCAGTGGACTATGATAGGCTGGTGATGATGATAATGATGTGTAGGTATCACATCCCATTGGAATGAAATTAAGTACTAATACATTATTATGAGTAGATAATTAACCAAGTCGAGCTAACATAAGCAGCTTTATATTTTGTGAAGTACCTATGCCTATTTATGGTATTTTAAATCACCTTGTATACAAACTGTTGAAAAGAGTTAAGTAAAATTTTTATTTAACATGTTCAACATGATACAGGTGATAAAAAATATATTAGTGATGTGTATATGACTCATACATATATTTACCTGATCGGGCTCTTTTAACCTCTATTGGCTGATAACTACAGATACCAAACATCAAGTCACGTTGAAAATAGTTCGGTTCAATCGGACCAAATATTACAACATTAAGACAGCTCGAAGTCTATCCTGACGCCTATAACGTTTTTTTATACAAGTACTGCGAATTGCATTTTATTAAAACTTATATAAATATTTTACTTCAAATTCAGTTTGAATTGGATGAAAATAATTCGGTACACAATTTTATTTCAATAAAAGTCTCATTAGTTATTAGTTCAGGTCATTAGTTTTACAAAAACCGATTGGATCAGTAAAGCACTGACAAGGATTTTATGTTCGAGAAGAAATATATCATCTTCAAATAATATAGCGTAAAGGTTCAAAAAGGTCTTGCTGTTCTCGTTATTTTCTACGTTTTTTTCGACTTTTTACGTAGGCAGGTACATTATCAGCTTATGAATATGTTCTTTTGTTAGTATTATAAACGATTAATCTGATAAGAATAAAGAATATAATTCTGATAAATATAAATATTAGCTTATGCAGAGTAAGTCTAAGGAGGGTTCCTTTGCGAAAATATGTACTAACCATGTAGCGATACCGGTGAATGATTAATATGAATATGAAATCATGATATTCAGTGTTCAAAGGCGTTTTTATTTCGTCGTTGTCGTATCTATCTTAATGTACATTGAGAGGTAAGTCTATTGGTAAGTCAGTATCAATGCAAAGTTTAGTAAAAACTCTTGACTTTCGAAAATCTGACGGAAATGACGAATACGAGCGGTTGAAACGCTTCTCGGACAGGGACATTTCTGTGCGGGTTTTCCTCATCAGATTATATATTATGTCATATCACACACAGTAAAAATTTGATAACTTCACTGCCATCATCGGTATATACATATAGGTATAATCTTGTAGTTGAAAAGCTATAGGTGACTTATAATGAATAAAAAGTAATTCGATATTTTTATGAGGATTCGTATAAAGAAAACAAGTAACGTAAATGAATTAACTACTTCTGTTGTATTTCTTTTGTAAATGTGAATGTAGCGCGTCACAGATAAAAATAAACGCCGATAAAGTTTTTAAGAAGTCGCTTTTCTAATAATATGTTCGTTAGAAACATCACGTAAAACATGAAAGATAGAAAGTGTCTACATTCTACCTAAACATAAACACTCTCATTATATCTTAGAAACTTACATGTTACATGAGTAATACTACAAACCACTAAAGATCTCAGCCGTGTCATTAGTAAACCATACATACCTACGTGAAGTGTCTAGGTTCATGTAATATATAGGTATGTACAAAAGTTACTGAACGTGTGTAATGTGTGCGGCAAACCCTGCACGGATGAAGGGCTTTCATCTATTGACAAGGTAATTAACTAGCTGTCTTTAACCAATGCGTATGTTTCAAAGCTAACGTGGTAAAATAATAATTTACCTGCCTTACGATATGTACACCCACACTTTATCGGAGTTTCAGAAACGTATACGCTGACGTAATACGATTTACGTATAAGTTTCGACACATTTCAACATTTTTTACTCACGAGTTCGTGAAAGTGTAAATAAACTCCCGTTTTAAACAGAATCCTTCGTACGTAGCCAATGTTTGATTTTGTTAGCTAACTTCTGAATCCTTGAACACGTCAATGCTTCTCATTTGCTCAATAAGTGGAAACTTTGTGTGGATATTGTATTTGTAAATGTTATGTGGACCTATTGTTTTTATAACGCCCATGATGATAAAGAAAGATACAAAGATACAAAGATTAAAGTGGCAAAGTGTTGAATAGCATGCTAACAGCCAGATAGCACTATTTATTAAAATGGAACGCAACATTACTATCATACTTAATCAATACCGTCTACCAATATCGTATTTTCTTTAAGTTTCTCTTGTAAACAGAATTCAGTCTGCGCAAGCAGTACGCAGCACCAATGATCAAAGAGCGTCTAACGTAAACCCACGTTCTAGTTCATTCATAAAAAAACAATAAGTGTATTCATTCAATTATCATGAAAAGCCGTATCCGAATAGTGCTGGAAAACCCAAGGCTTCTATCCCAATAATTATTGCACAAACAGAATTTCCTACATGCGCAGTTGCCCATCTTTTACCGGATATTTATTAGAATTGCCGGACTAAAGTCTCTAGTCTCTTAGAAAATGTTGTCCCTATTTTACCCACGTTAGGGTTGCTTCCCTGATTATTAAGTATGAGATAGCGTAACTATACTCAATTTCATCCGTTTCGCGTAGCAAAAATCTTGATTGATTAATGGACATTGAACCTTACAAATAAACTTTCATATTTTTGATATCGCCAGGATAGTTCATGGGTTTCAAATATAAAATATTCTAACAGTATTTAGTATTTTAATGAAGGTATCGCTAGTGTAGTGACGTGCGATCGCTAATTGCGTGACGACAGCCTCGTAACGGATTTTTGCTTTTACCTACTGCTTTAACTTTCAGTGACTAGACTGGACTTTCACTGCCTGCTATCGTCACTAGTTTGAAAAAAAAACACCTGTACTTGTACTGTTAGCCAACAATAACTATGTATCAGTTGCAAACAGCATTACAGCGTTTCTACTTTGTACCTTATACGAAGGCCATTTTCGAGTTCGCGTTAAGTAGATGTCCATGTTTATATTTGGTCGCTGGCAAAATTTCACAAAGTTCATGTATATCACTTTGCAACCGAAAAGTCGCGATTTGCTAACTTAATAATAAATTATGTACTTTTTTTTAATAGTCAATTAACTGTCACGATCGTATCAACCCGGGTGCAAAGGGATATATAAAGGCAATAAGTAGTTTTATTTGGCCGTGTGCTGACGGCAGTAAGAATACATTTGTCTCCACCCCAACTCCTCCTGCGGGTGTCGTAAGAGTCGACTAAGGGATTGAAGTGTCACTGACCATTTTTGATAACGATTGATGATGGGCAGCAGCGTCGTCATAGTGGACACATTACTGCGATCGCCAATCCGCTTGCCCAGCGTGGCGATTATGGGCATTCACCTCCTAATGCGTCAATACGCATAGTTAATAGGAGAGGCCTTCGTCCAGCAGTGGGCTACCATAGGCTGATGATGTGATGTGATGTGAAGTAGTTTTAACGAATAACGCGTTAATTTAAAGAATATCGATCAACATCATTGACAGCTTACATCCTGACGACAAATAATTACATTATTATCTTTTTAATCTGATTCACTGCAAGTATATAATCCGATTGTTATTTATTTCACCGTATTGAGTCATTCTTAATCTTTAGACTCTGACTACGTAGTCCTGTGTACCCCTATCGTGACTTGGATGACGACGCCGCACGTCACAGACCACTAGGCATATATTGATATAACAAATTTGAAACGAGGTCGAAGCTGAATACCATAGTAAAAAGGCCAAGTAGGCGTTGGGATTTTCCGTTTTAGTTCCAAATGACCGATATACGAAATATTTGTATTAGAATATACAAATACACCCACTTCATATTGAAGCCAAATACGTAAGTAATTGACCATTTCATATTACATTTCATTTAGTAGGTATTGTTTTACCCTAGTTACAGGGAATTATGTTTCGTATTTCGTGGAGAAATGTATTCTCAGAAATCGTGAACTTTTATATATTATTACATTTTGATAAGCATAAGCTGATATTAATAATCTCTTCAAAAAATTTCTACATCACAAACTTCACTAATTTTTCAAAGAAAACTTCTCCAAAATGACAATCCGACGAGATGAAACATTCTACGAAATGAATGATCAACCATTTATTTTAAGTATACGTATTATGTTGTTATGGTTTATTTATTATCTGTTATTGAGTGATATAATATTTCAACAATAAACAAAAGCGAAAAAGCTTTTAAAAATGATCAGTTTACTCTTGCTATCTTACTGGGCTAAATAAACAGTGATCTCATGAATAACAATTATCTGGCATCAAATCCGTAAAGCATTTTATTTGATGCCAACAATTATATAAACATAGGCACATGGTGTACTCCTTTGTCGGAAGCTCGTGTCAACCTTCGGCGGCGGCCGCTGAGGTCGCTGCGGACGTCATCCAGTCGGCCCATTTGTTCAATACCCTTTGCTATAGCAACATAAAAACCCTGGTACCCTTGATTCTGGGCTCAATTAGGTATATTTTTACACGGCCTATCAAATATTCATGAGTTCGGTTAGAACAGCTTTGCGTTTGGAAGCGTGCTATCGGCAACTTTAAAACTTTGGCGTTTGTCGTGTTAAAGTTTTTCGTGTTTTGACATGAAAAAGGTGATGAAATTTTTGGATCAAAATTAAAATAAATAACTTTTGACTGCTTTTTCTCTTAGAATGGATTATATGGGAATGAAATTAAATCGAATTCGCTTTCAAACACAATAACTCAACACAAAGCTTGCTCAAATCAATAAGTCAATTTCTACGGTTAATCAACTACCTTAGTCATCTTACTCTTCAGCATACAAATTATAAGGCGCATAACTTTATAACTAGATTGTACGTAGACGCCTTCATTTTAGGCATAATATACTGATAGATCAAACAGTGACGTCATTCATAATCATGAATTGCGTAGTGGGGGCAAAGGGCTTCAGCCAATTCATCAGTGTTTATTCCATCTATCCAAAAATCCCTGACGTAACTAGGCATACGGGTATACATTGACTATTAATATTACAGAAAATATTTTAGTCATTATGAGTCAGTTTTACGCTATTAGGAAATTAGAATTCCTCTGACGAAATAAGGCTTTATCCTTATGGTTTGGGAATTACAGGAGAAAATATCATATTACGCATAGGTGCCTGAGCTTTTTAAATTAAGCTTAGCATATTATCCGTACCTAATTAATGTTTAAAAAAAAAACTTCTCTGGGTTTATGCAATTATATGCAATGTACATCCTCGTAAATCGCCTATTAGAAAGAGCGTTAGGGAATTTAAATCTTATTTTAAAAAATAGTGACTAACTTCGTTGGTAGAAAATACGAGCAACTCTGTTACAAAATAGTTAACAACATTTAAATATTGTCGGTAATTTGTACTTGTGTAACTTCAACAGGTTATTATTTATCTCAAATAAGTCTTTTTTTTATGTTGGCACAACAAAGTGGCTCCACTCCATCTGATCGTAAGTTAAAAGTAGAGCCAAAATCGCGGCAGCAACGAACAGGAGACAATCAGTAACCTGTACATTGTACAATGCATATTGTACACATCTGCTCCTGTAATCGATTCTGCTCTAACCCCTCAATTGTCATCTTCAGAGCGCTCGTACACCTGTAAGTTCTTACGTAAGTTATAAGGACGGAGCTATACTAAGGGATGAGAGGTGAATATCACTATCTCATTCCTTAGTATAGCCCCGTCCCTATAAATTACGTAAGAACTTACAGGTGTACGGCTGGCCTTACACTCCTTATTACATTCTTATAAGGTTTAAAAATAATATTTTGCATTATTTCATCACGAAATGTGTACCTACCATTAGTTAAAAACACCTACAGATTGTAGCTAAAGTGATTGTTTATCTTCCCCTTAAATGCTCGCGCACCTCAAAGACAATACGTTTCTGGACGCGACGTTTCTAGAACGTACTTAGCCTCAGTGTAGCAGGAATTTTAACGTAAATAAACAATAATTCAATGAGAAATGTATTTCAAATGCGTTGTTTACCTAAAATTTCACGCTAAACGTTAGGCAAAGTTTCGTCGGATTATTAATATTCGCGTGAAACATTAATATTTGGAAATAAGATTTGTACGTACTACCTATTTCATTCTTAGACATTTTACGAATATGTAAGATCGTAAGTTTGTATTGAAATACTATTATCGAGCATCCATAGGAGAATATTGTCCTATAAATAATGAACTAGTTAGGAGAATGTTTTGGTTGTCTTAATAGTGAAAGTTGCTCAGCGTGGCCATCCCTAGTACTAGCGTTGAAAATGACATGTTAAATACATGTATTTTACATGTCACTTGTATGGCCGACGTGTATTTTACATGAAAAATACATCGATACACGATGTTAACACCTCATTTTCAACGCTACGTAGCACCCACTTCACTCTTTCTCCACGACCCAGATGTTACCCTGTATAATCTGATGAAGGCAAGAGTGGATCAATTAGCTACAACATCAGCGGACGTTTCGGCCATGGACATCAACATCAGACCCCGCTCCAATTAGCGCAAATCAAGACTGACACCATCTCAGTCATTCTCAAGAAAAACCCGTAATAGTAGGGGTACTTCGTCTCCGCGACTTCTTTCGTGTAAGTAGGCATTTGGTTGCGTGAATGTACAGTGTGTTAACATCATGCAGGCTTTTATTAAAACTGAAAATTGAGATGCAGATTATTAACCAAACCGTGAGCATTATTTGATTAAAAAATCACCGTCATTCATAAACGTCTGCTAATTTAACAAGCAGCTAATATTTTTTTGTCCCTTTGGTCTTAACAATGTGTTCATAAGAGCAAAAAGGACAAACAATTATTAGCGGCTTGTTAAGTTAGCAAACGTTTATGAATAAGGGGATCAAACTTTAAACGTAATATTTTTTTAAAGAAAAGTTCAGTGAGAAGCAATGTTTTTCAAAATGAATCGTTAATTAGCGCTTAACAATGACAGTCCGCAGCCATTCGCAGTGTTTGACAACTAAGCAGGACGCGCGTTATATTGATAGTTCGAAGGAAATAAAATTAATTGTACAGTTAATTTTAATTTTTTTTTAACTCTAAATACGTGAAAACGATTGCCAGTAATGCGTATTATTATATTACCCATTTTCATACGCCTGGGTCATATTGAGGGTTGGGTAATCAAACCCGATAAGTCGAGGAAACCTGTGTTTAAAATACGAACTATATGAAATTGACGTGAAGTTGTTATTTCAATGAAAAAATATCTCTACTTATCGGGTTTGACCACTCAACCCTCGAATGGTGACACACTGTAGATTCATCACATTTTAGGGCCGAGCGCTAGGCGGGCAGCAGTGGGCAACTACCGGCTAGGGCGCCCAGCGCCTACGTGACACAAGCGGCGCGCGCGCATCGCAAGGCCAGGGACCCGCGGTTCCGTACGCATCACTCACGATAAAAGTTTAAAGGCCGGTTGTTTACGAACTGTAGATAGCGTTAGCCAGACTGCTCGTGGAAGCGAGTTCATATGATAAATGTTTTATATGGATCACAAGTAATAAGGATCTTAATTTAATTTATGTAAGTAGACGAACGGCTTGGCTTAGGCACTGGTCTCACCGCGAGCTACTAAGCTATAAACACGAACAACAGATACGCACTCCCGTGTAAATAAAAGAAACACGGCGATACTCGCTCAGCTGTCAGGTATCACCGCCGGGCGAGTATCGCCGTGTCTCTTTTTTTTACACGGGAGTGCGTATCTTTTGTTCGTGTTTATAGCCCATAGCTCATAGCTTAGTAGCTCGCGGTGAGACCAGTGCCTTATCGCTGTATTTTATTTAAGGATTATTTAAATAACTTTTTTTCTATTTACTTTTTGGATATTCAATATCCCCTTAAAATCTGATTAACTGAGGGTTTTTTTTAAACGTCCTGTTTCTCATATATTTTAACTTTTTGGGGTCTCACATATGTAGGTATTGATCAGGAGCAGTTAAGCTTATGATGGTACCGAGTGTTTAATCGTTAGTCGTTGTTGCCGTCAGGTTCTAACAAGTATAGGTACTATAGGTAGGTATATTAGTGCGAAAGTGACGAGTAGCACCATAAATGGTAAAGGCGTGACCATCGTAAGCCACCAGGATCAAAATTAGCTTTTAAACCTGAACTGAAGGGACCCAAAAACCGTCTACATCTGTGAGAATCATATTTACGAGATTTTTTTTAAACTGTCAATTATGTACATGGAAACATTAAAATCAGTTTCCAATTGATAATATCTTTATAATATACCTACTAATAATATTACATAGGTAATAGATGATTTGTAATTAATCTATAATAGTAACATATTATTAGACAAATCCATTTGGAGATAGTCCAATTTGTATGTCGTCAATGGTTACCTTTAAATCTAACGGTGACGTTGGCAAGTACCTTGATTAGACGCCCTGGTAACAATAGAGCAGATTTAGTGTCAACCGATTTGGATTCAGCCCTGGGTTGTACAAACAATACTCTTTACTGTGGACCTGGATGCTTAGCCAAGTTGCCAATCGCTAACGCTTAGTAGCGTATCGTAGTTTTCTCTATCTGTCACTCTTTCATGATGATGATGAGTCCGACCGATTTCGGCCATGGCGACCACTTCGATTCCTAATCGGTATTATTGCGCTCATGCGCTCGTATATGGCTAATATAGCCTATCTTTGCGGCGAAAACCCGTGCACATAGAGGACACGTAAGTACTTTGTTAATGTAAGTAAATTCGTGATAGCAGCAGGTGGACGGGCATTGAGCTGGTATTAGTGCATACAGTTAGTTACCTTTCGTTTAAGCGTTAGCGATTGACAACTTGTCTAAGCACCCTGATTACAAAAGGCATAAGGTCTTCCGATGGACAAGTTAACACTGTGAGCGATGGTACCTCGTCGAGTGACACTTTAAACTATAGCCGGATTTTTACCCTAACGGTTAGTAACAATATTGTGCCCACGGATTTATTCCAAAATTGTACAGGTCCAAGTCACATGTTTGGATAAAAATGTTTCACTACTAATTTGACAAGGGTTATTGACGTGACAAAGTGTAACGAAGCCCAGAATTTGTTTGACTGCACACGATACCGCCTCACATGCTCCATATTTGGGATTTATAAAGCCTCCTTTACCGTCCTTAAAACGAAGACTTTGGAGTGTCATTGACTTTATCATCTGGCCGGTTTGGTAGAATAACAACATTATGTCTGATACCTATAGTCGACCTTTATGTTACGAGTAATTACGTTGTTTTGTTTACATGTTGCATACATATGTCTGTTTTTTAGTTTACAAACGATTTACGCCCTCAAATTTCATTAAATCTATTAATTTGGTTTTTACTCCATCTACAGTACTAATTGGTCATGAATATATATCGGATTCCAGTAGTTTAAGGAAAAGCCTAAAACGTTTAAAAATATTTCTAATGAGCGTATAATATAATATGTAGCTTCCCGTACCCGCCCTTATTTATTTAACCTATAAATGGACGAAACTTTTCCCAACGAGGGTTATAATTGCTGTAACCTTTACGTAGCATTTCTTCCAAATAATGCTTCACACAGCAGGTATTCACATAACTCACCACAAGCATTACTAATAAAGTAACAATTTTATTAGAGCAGTTGGGTTTCCTCACTACAACCTAGAACTGCCAAGACGATACACGAAACAATGTTGATACATGGCCGTCGAAACATGACATTTAATGAGGTCCACAAATAGCGGCAATAAAAATAGAATACTCTAACATTGAGATGTATTTTTAAATCATCGTAATGACTGTAGTTAGAGCGCAACTGTATCTAGTGGCACATAATTTCAAAGGCCGGATTTACGTCACTGTTCGAGGCTAGCGGGTGCCCTCCGTAATTTTAACGACACAGTGTCACGCACACGCTACAACCTCAAAAGGAACATATTCCCAAATGGAACTAAAGTTACCGTTCTGGGACAGTTTTTATTTACGCTTTATACTCAAATCATTAGGTATTCTCTGTGGCTACAGCCCTTGAGGGGTTGTTTGACGCAGATATGAAAGAAAACTATCAAAAAGATTATTTTTTCGAGGCATTTATTTTCCCGTTGCTTCCTAGAATATTTAAGAAAAATATAACCGACATGATCGTGTTTGGAACAAAATATATTTTTGTTACGCATCAGCGTGAAATGGAATATGAAGTTGAGATTTTACTTTGGCTTTAGTCGATCTCCTTGAACGTGAAACTTGCCTCGGTACTACTCGACTGGGATTGTTAAGAGGTAGAATTTCGGGAAAGTAAAAGGTAATTTATGCGTCTTTGTGAGAGCTGTAGGGTTGGTAATTTGAATTTATTAGCTAGACCCATATCAGGATTTGTTTACAAAATTAGCCAGCTTTCGTTAATAAATTTCTCAAAGGCGAAGGTTTAATAGGAAGGAGCTTAATAAGGTGGTGTTATTATTTTCATGAAACAGTAACACGTCAACGATCGTATTGGAACCTCGATGTTTTTTATTCTTACTTCTTCCTAGTTCTAATTCCAAAGCTCGCTACAAATTTCCAATAAAGTTGTTTTATTACCAAGACAGGGAAAATACACAGCTGTTTAATATCTGAACAATGAAAGCTGTTCTTATTGAATAGCTCGTCAAGTGCGGGCTTTCACTTCCCTGCAATATGCATTGTGGCACCGGGCGCCATTGTGACGTCAAGCACATCGATCCGTACACTGGTACACTGGTACGTATACTACACCACCCTTACCTCAGATTTGTTGTCATGATAGTCGTCAATAACTGCGTAACACCTTCTCGAAGTATAAGTTAGTGATATATTGAAGCGGAAATAATTCTAATTAATGTAGGCAGGGTGAAGTGGTCAGAGGCAATGTCTCCGGAACTGTTCATGAATCACGATTGGAAGAGGCTAAGAAAACAATATTATAGTCAACTTAATGTATTTTTTATGTATTATTGATTTGAAAATATAGTCTATATCTGTCTGGGTTTTGTAGTGCTATAAATTGAGGTATCACTGTGGCCATTATTTTTCTGTTCTACTGGCCACTATTCGTGACGAATTTGTTGATATCATACACTTTTAATACCGCGAATCAAATGCACAAAATCACCGTATATTATAATTATGTACTTTGTTTTTCCTCGCGGTCAGCCTAAATTCGGAGAAAACCTATTTTCCCTAACAATTAATACTATATGTCTTTGTAAACCCCTAGCTTATAATACTCGTATTCATCACAATATAGCGTCCAAGGAAATGTATACAAAAAACTGTTTTTTTCATGAATGACAAGAAAATAATTCAATATTGTATTAAATGTTTACTGATACGACTAGTTTAAGGAACCAATTTCCTATGTTTAAAATAAAATGTGAGTACCTTTTACATAATTATATTATGATAATTTCGGCAAAATTGCATTGGTGCAAAAGTAATGTTCTGCGTATCTGCAGTCGACAATGCCACAATTGTGTGTGAAGATGAGATTATTTTAGTGTAGGACTCATAATACTCTTGACTGCTTAGTAACCTTAAACATACTACCAACCCATTTAATTCGATATATTTTGAAGATGGAAAACTTAGGCAAAGGTAAGTACTTAAGTAATTAAACTTAGTTTTCATTCAGGGAAGCTATCACGTGTTTCTAATTATTTTAAACAAATTATTATTAATATATATTTCATATAAATTATTAATATTATGATTCATTTCTCTGCATCGGCATTCGAAATTTAGTTTGCACTCGACTACTTTGTAGTTTGTACACATTATTCATGATGTTTTTTTTTAAACGTATGAAACCCTTAAACGGCTCTATAATATGACATTAATTGTAAATAAGTAATCAATAGATAACTTTTCGTGTTAGGCTGATTGAGTTACATGTACTTAGATATAGTTGGTAAATAGTAGTCGTCCAAGTTTTTTTTCCACACAGACGTAACTACCTATATATTATGTAGAGTAGGAACTTAATGCGACTGACATTTTGTACATATGAAACAGATCCCGGAAGTTCAGAGCCTGTCAAAACTTTAGTAACGTACGTACTGTAATAGCACTTGTTAGCACGTAATTAAAATTAATGATGGAAAATGAACCGGCATTATTACATTCTTAAATTAAGAGGAAACATATTTATTAAATAAAAATATTATTACAAAACTTGGGCTCTCGCTTAGGAATCCAAACGAACTCATTAAATAGGACGTGAGGGGAATAATAAGTAAATTCAAGATATCGACTTTGAAGCGCGGATCTAATCCATCTTTTTCGAGAAATCATTAAAACTTTTGCCGACTCAAAGGGGCTTTATATGTGTGAGATCGAATATCCAATATCGCACAGGTATCCTGTTAAAATAAATACAAATATAGGGTAGAAAAATACCGGGGAATAAAAAAATATTATCGTCAATAAAGCAGTTATTCGGGTCTGTGAACCTCTTTCGCTTTTATTATGTGCCGCAGAGTTAACGAGACGAGAAGCGTTATACTTAAACCTTAAATAAAAATAGAATCCTAATATCACATCATCTGAATTAATTATGTTATGAATAACGTTTTTAAGCAAAGTTCATGAATATTTCAATGGCTCCAATGGAAGACCAGCGCTGGACTGTGATTACAGTCCAGCAATATGCTAAATTGGAGACCATTTTGTGGCACTTAGTTTTTTTGTATTTATGTTTGTTATGTTTTTAATGTGTATATTATGTTGTGTCACAATCCATGATCGTTAAGGGACTAAATATTGAGAACTTGGTACTAAATAAATAACACTTGTCTCTATAATTACAAAAAGTCGCTCTTTCAAGTACTATATTTCAATACAAGTATTCAGAATAGAATCTACAGTAGAATATATTTCTAAGGCAACTCAGCAGTCTATCAAATCAGCTCGAATTAGGAGAAAGTACGAGCACAGAATGTACGAGTAAGAGTATCAACGCTGATTCCTGATTGGCAAACGGGATACCCATTTTGTTGAAAGCAACAAAGACACCACGAAACTGCCGTGCATGCTCTCCGGCCAGGCTAAAATGTTCGTGAGTCTAACGTCCGAAGTAGGCACAACACACAAAAGGAACAGTGATAAGTGCTAATATGCAAGTTCCAATTCGTGTTCAGCCGGCGGTAACTTTCCATGGCTCCGGATAAAGCAATCGCAGGGCAAATAGACGACAGAACTGTAATAACTCCCATAATACGGTGTATAATCCGCTTGTTAGACAGAGTTTTTCCATTCAATTTTACCGCTGGCAATGGAGCTGAATAATGCATTTAATCGTGATAACAGACAGAAGATTGCTTTATTTGTTGTATAATACTACAAATATGTACTTATAGGTATGTAGGTAGAAAACAGCACTCGTCTATTGTTGAGAAAATTTTTCTCATTGTCTCGGAGCTCAACTACATAGCTATACTCGTATACATATCACCATACCTGGGATAACTGGGGGCAAGTTATAGGGATTTGATATCGATTAAAAAGATGTCGATATAGTTATAATAAAAGATGTGCTTATTGAACATTCTCGATTACAGTACAGAGGTGCGATGTCATATCTGATATCGGGCCTCTTGTATGCAGATGTCATTTTAATCAAAATGACAATTTAAATATTGATATTTTAATATTAATTGTATATTTTGAAAACTATTTAAAAAAAAACGCGTAACTACCCGTTTAAATTTATTTTTTATTTTAATTGAAGAGTAAGTACCTAATATTTATTTATGCCGAACAACATTTTGATGTTGTCATTCACAGTAACATCGATATATTTATAGTCGATAAAATATTTTGCTACATCACTTTCGTATAAATGCCCCGAATTATCCCAGGTATGCATATCACTATATCTGTATATCCTGATATACAGATGTAGTGACTAATCCTTAGCCATTCAAATTCACTGACATGAAAGATTTTTTTCTCAATTAATTTCAATGTAATGGATAAGAACTTTTATTTATTTTAGAGAGGAAAAAAAACAGTCATTTTCTGAAAGTATTAAGGTATTGGATTCTGCGTTTTAATCTAAGATAAATCCAATTCTAGTTGTATTTGCTACCTAAATATGTAGTGGGTCACTACCTAAGCTTGAGCTAAAATAACTTATGACAAAATGTTCTCTTCTGTGACAATTATACAGTTTTACTTGTGTGTGTGTGTGTGTGTGTGTGTGTGTGTGTGTTTGTGGAAAATAATAAAATTGTTAACAATTTGATTGGAACGTCAGCGCTTTTAAGTTAATGCGCCGAGAGACATCGTACGAATAAATTAATTCAATCACACGTTACGTGACAAGGTGATTCATTCACAATCCATTCATACGTCATTGTCATAAGTCATCACTTATTTATTTATTACCGGAATCAAGACGGGTCTGTCTGTATAAACTGTAAATATTATCATCAATAATACTCGTACATACATACCTATTCTACTTGGAAGTAACTAAACATGGTTGTTATTTCTAGCCTTACGTTACTTATTTGTGTGTTAATTTTAAGCAGGTAAAAAACTGGTACAGATTTAATGCCGTGTTCCATCTTATTTTACCAACCAAATTACGAAACAATACGTTCATCAATATTATTACCGCAACAATAAAACGTACTCAGTCTTTTTGCAAAATAGAATGTACGAGTTAAGTACTCGTATCTTATAAATCTGAGCAAAACAACCAGCCATTAAAAATTCATCACCATCCACACACGGTTCCCTTTTATATTCCAATCCGGTATTTGAAAATCCATTTTCCGTTAAGTAAATATGGCCGCTACTCGAAAACGCACTTACCTTAAGTGAGGCCATATCAGACACAGAGCGGTGGGTTTGTATCGTCTCCAGCTGGTCCAGGCACCAGTCCAGCTCTTCCACCGTTTCTAAGGCAAGCTTCATGTATGCTTCGTCTGAAACAAAAGAAACGGGAGTTTTATAAAGGGCAGTTCTTGTGGCTGGCTTGTGGGCGGGAGTTCTTAGTGTTATGCCCCGGCCACGACATTGGTCTAAGGCGACCAGCGGCGAGCGAATCCATGAATTGGAGCGGGATGCCCATATGGGTACGAGAGTGAGCATCATACGTTTTCCGCTAAGCCAGTCGCCTTAGACCGATGTCGTGGCCGCGGCGTTAGGCCCGAGTGGCGAGCGTCGAGCAGTGCGTTCGGCGGGGCGGGCAGCGGCACGTCGAGCGTCAAAGGAATTTGGACAGCGTGCACTCAGACCATGCGTATACGTTTGCATTTGTTTAGAATGTACGCCCAATCGCCCGCCCGCCGGACGCCCCGTTCGAGCGTCTACTCAGGCCTTAAGAGCGTGAGCAGACAGAGAGCGGTCTAGAGTTCTGCATTCCGCGGTCAGACTGCCTGCTGTGTGCGTTGTTGCTATAGTCTCGGTACATTCTAAAGAACGCAGAACTCTGAACGCGGAATGCAGAACTCTAGACCGCTTTCTGTCTGCTCACGCTCTTACTTTCAGCTTCTAACCCAGGGCTGTAAGTAATTTATAGTTATAAGAAACACGGTGGCGAAGAGTAACAGTTAGAGAAATCCGTATCATTCGCATACAAGTGCAAACAGATTTATCTTCACTTAGCGGACAAAGAAATGTTTCAATAATTAAGTACATTACCAAATATATTATCGAAATATAATCTGACCAAAAACATGTTGGCTGTCATTATCCACTCGCTGCAAACTTGTGGTCCAAATTTGCAATAGTTACACTTTTATTTTCCTCGTTTTTGTAATGCTTAATAAAGAATAAAACATTAAAACTGTGTCACACGTGCCCAGAGGTCAGTATCTCTGATTACGACTGACCAAACAAGAGACGTTTCAGTCCTATCGCATTCTGCTCATATTCCTGAAATGGTTATGGCTGTTTGGCCTAAAACTCTGTACACAGTGGATAAGAGCGTACGACAAACAATCGTATGTGTTTATAACAATAATATAAAGTATATTTTTGTATGCTATAATATATGTATACTAGTACTAATATACTTTAAAGTAGTAGTAAATATTTAAGTAGTTTAATGGAGTGATCTTTTATTAATAAACGGATATGGATAGCTATAAATAGGAAGCATTCGGGCTTCATAACAGCTTTTTTACATTTTGTGTTACCCAATTAGCGTGAAATTAAAAAAAACCTTAATTGTAGTCAGCTTTGTAACGACAATTAAGCACTAAATTTCGGCAATAGCTCGGTATTGGTGTTATTTTTACAAAACAAGCGATATTTTAATATAAAAACGCCGATCAAGTTTAAATTTCTAAAGATATCGTAGTTAATTGTCGTTGCAAAGCTGACTGCAATTGAGGTTTTTTAATTATGCGCTAATTTGGGTGTCCCTAAAAGTGAAAATGCCCATAATTGTGATGATATCAGAGAATTCCACCCCTTGACAACGTACTTATGGAGTGTTTATTTATATTGTTTAAGTAGTTAGTTTTAAAACTAACATACAGTACTCTTATTTAAGTAACATACATTTTCTTGAAGTGACTATTTTCAATTGAAACCGAGATAATTGAAAATAGTAAATAAGTGGGCAGCCATTTAGATGTCAAATACATATGCAACGCGAATTACATCGACAATGTATTACTGCACATACGAATATGTGGGGCTAGCACATATTCCTAAAATTTCAATAAAATGATTGAATTGACAGGTGACTAAGGGCTGATTTTTCAATCGTCAGATAAACCTATCCATTAGTTAAATTTATCACCATCCCTTTCTAAAATCATCAGTCAGGGCAGGGCAGGGCTAACATTTATTTGACACATACTGTTAACTGAGGATTGAAAAATCAGTCCTAAGAAAGATGTGCTAAATTCGGTATACGCTTTGTAGTATAGGCATCATAAAACCTTTAGGTAAATGCGTAGGCGAAAACAACAATTCTTGATTAGACGTATAATTCTAATTATTAACATTAAACGCAGGTACTCTAAAGATAGACTAATTCGGGATAAGCGTACGAAAAACAAAGTTCAGAAACGTTAATTAGTCCCAG
>JALPQI010005849.1:0-62521 GCA_025490895.1 Thaumatotibia leucotreta | reverse complement strand
GCCAACAGACTTGAACGTCAACAAAAACATTGTGGACACCACTTCCTTACCTACTTCTTAAATTAAACGAACAAAAGCTATGTTGAGGATTTAGGTTTAAGACTCTAGCGAGCTAGTACGTAATCGAATTTTCACAATTAATATTCTATCAGCAATTTTTCCTAGTTTTGTTTCTGGAAAAAAGGTATTCCACCATGTCGCTAGCTCCATTTTCTCAGCAGATTCGTATAAAAATGACTTAGACCAAATCCCACAGTTGTGTTTATAATTTGTCACTGTATCACAGCTTCGGTAATCTTGTTTTAGGGTTCCGTAGTAAACTAGGAACCCTTATAGTTTCGCCATGTCCGTCTGTCCATGGTCCGCCTGTCTGTCCGCAGCATAGGCTCATTGGCTGTTAGTACTAGATATTTGAATATTGGTACAGGTTTGCCTCGTAATCATGCCGACAAAGTGGTACAATAAAATATTTAAAAAATCAGGTACCTCCCCTACACGTAAAGTGGGAATGATTTTTTTATTTTACTGTGTTCCTATAATCGTTGAATAGGTCTTTCAGAAAGAATAAGGGTCTCAAGAGCAAGTATTTTTCTAAAGTCAATATTTTCGCAAATATCCTCTCCGGATCCGAAACAAAAAAAATCGTGAATTGTCAAATATGGAAAACATCATGAATATTGAGGTTAAAGAATACTTTAAAATAGAACTATTTCGAACATAATGTTTTTGAATAATTACGGAACCCTACACAGAGCATGGCCCCACATACTCTTGGCCGGTTTTTTCTCTTCACAAATTGAACCTCTATTCGCAGTGTAATTGAATATTATTATAGTACGAGTATAAGCAGTTTATTAATCTATTTTTACTACAAAAATAATGTAAAGATTTATGGAAATGAAATTTTCCGCGAAATATTTCGGAATGATTTCCGCGGAAATTATTGAAATTTATGAATTTTATCAAGTCTTGGCCAAACCTATAAAAACCGGTTGTTATCAAAACCGGTGTTGTATAGTATGACTGTACTCGTTACTCACTCTAATATTTCTGTGCGTGGATAAGATTTCATTTTCATAAATTTCCATTGTTTCAAGGTCTGGAGAATGTTTCGGAAATTTTCACGAAAATTTCACTTGAGAATATTTCGCAACATAGGAAAGTTTCCATAGGCACATCATTATCCCGGGCACTTGCCCCCCCTCCAACGAAGTCTTGGATCCGCACCTGACGTGTTCATGCGTTATCTCATTCGTTTTTTAATCCTGATGCATTTCGTTTTTGCGCAAATGAAATGACCATGGCTAAAATAATACCACAAGTTTTTTTGTGTAGAAAGCGTATCTCAAATCTCAAGGTAGGTACAATCTGCTCTCCAGCGCAGACCAAGACCTTTTGGGGATTTGTTTAGTTAGTTTGATACATGCATACAGATGTAGTGAGAAATGACTTGCCTTGTAATTTCTCACTACACCTGTATCAACTTTGATTCGGGATAAATAGGGACTAAATTAAAACACCGAAAACAAATCAAAACAGCTTTATTTCCTGCTGGTTCATTAATTGTAGACTTCCATACGCGCACATGAAATACTATGCTATTTCATACATACTCCTAGTCTCGTTGTGTCTCTAGTTGAATGCTTCATTAGTTCCATCACTAATTTTGAATGTAGGCAGAGCCATGGCAAAGAACCGACGAACATAATAGACGTTAAAAAAATTCACTAAATTCTCTAAAATAAACTTTACAAAAATATCATTTAAATTAACAAAATTGTATCTTGGAGAGTGATTTCCACGAAACATCAGTGATGCCAGCACAAAAATTTAAAAGCAAAATATTATCTTTGACATCAGTTCTTTGCCTCTGCTTACTACTTGAGACCCGTAGATGCTCGGAATAAATAAATACACTGATTAGTGATTATCGTTACTTATGATCATCGAAACAGGGTTTAGTACGAGCAGGTGAAATGATTCTAACCACTAAGATTACCTAACCGGGATCCACTAGTTAACACCCAGAGGGACCTACCGGCTAACCAAGAAGACTTGAATGTTTACACATGGTAGTGGCACAGCAGAATATTTATATCTTCACACAAAACACAGATTAACCCACAATTTTACACAAATTGTAACCTTGTCAGTTATTTTGGATTTACATGTGTAAATCTAGATTAAATTTGCGTGAAGACATCTTAAAGTGGCCATAATGATGTTTTTTCTCTATCCTATGTTACAATAAAGTGCAATATCGTAATACCCAACTATTCTAAATTGGATTAGATCTGAAAGTAACTTCGACCGGGGTCGTATTAGCTAGCTATGCACCTACGAACATCCCAGCTGCAATTGGTGCTTAAGAAAATCCCAATAAAAAAGTAATTAGCGCTCCGCCTACGACTGCGCGGCGGCATACTCCATTAGTATCAAATCACAATAAAGGACGCAGAGGCGCCGGTGATTAAAAAGCTCCTATTTCCTCTATTACAAGTATCAGCTATAACTATTTGATTCTATGCTAGTTAAATATTTTATCATAAAAAAGATGTACAATGGACAAGAGTCTGTTGGTTATATCTGTCGAATTAACTTAACATTACAAGACTTGAAATCATAAATTCGTAAGTAGGTATACAAAAATAAACTTTTAGCGTCAAATGAAGTATTGTGCACTAATTTTGAAAGCGTAGACATGGATTATAGAGTTATTTTCAATTGAATATATTTATCTTTCTTAATTTCGAACACAACACTTCAACAAAGAAATAGCTAAATATAAACGCGGTTAATTCCAAGAAATGCATTAGTAATTCGTATAACGTCGTTATGTATCACAAACAATTAATTAAACCTTACGCTAAGAAACCTACATACTGCCGCTTTCTGTAGCATTTGGCAACATTTTAGTTCTGTATTACGCCACGCCGCTTAAAGGCGTTAGTGTCGGGTGCGCACAAGCACTCAATAAGACCAAAGATTGTCAAAAATCATGTAAAACAGGTAAGTCATGTCATTGTCCTAAAATAGGTCTTATTGTTTAGTAATTAGGGCCACCATGCGCAACCAACGTGGCAGGGACAGATATAAGCAACAGAGAAGTTAGGCTAGTGAGGTGAACCCCCCCTCGGGAGGGCGGAGCGGGGCTCGCCGCCGGTTGTTCGATCAAATAACAGAAACATAAAAAAATTGAGACCGGTACCTTGTCGAAATTATGCTAATTAATAAATTATGACGGAATACTGACAAGTACAAAAATGAGCCAAGTATACGTTATCAGTGTTAATTTGTAAGTACTAAAATAGATTAAAAAACAATAGCGATACAAATAAACATCTCCGTTCAGCTTTATCACTACTGACATTAGTTCATCAAGATATTATTTAGTTAGTAGTTATCTTTTTGTAACGCGATGAGAAATGCATCAGCATCATTCACTACGCCCGTTTCCAAGCTGTAACTTAAGGTAACAAAATAACCTTCAAATATACAAGTTTTACCTCTCCCTCTCAATAAAATGATAAAAAAATCTAATTTAAATTATGTTTATTGGCTAGATTAATCGGAAAAGCAATTAATACATAGATAAGACTTCATAGTTAGTTTCCTTGAACTAACGGTTGGGTTGAGCGAGACGCGAAGATATTGCTAGCTCGCGGCCCCGCCCGCGCAAGCTACCATTATAGAAGTCGCAGTTAGTGTACAAAAGTATTAATTAGTGCAAAAATAGGCACGAAAGTTATACCGGAAACTTATTACCGTAAATCCATGTCATGGCTTAATTCCGAGGCAAAGTCTTGCGTGATCATGATTACACCTATGTTTAAGGTTTTTTATATAACTTTAGTTGACAAGTGCTGATACATTTAACTATCTGAAGTAATTAAAGTTGAATACATCACGCAATCTTCGCAAGAAGCCGTTGAGTGAAAATAATGAGTCGCGATCCACGCGACATCCACGCAGATCCCATTTTCGCATAAAACGGATGTTTGAATCCACATCAGTGGTGAGTTAAAGTTGCGGGTCGACTCGCAGGGGAGTGCCCGTTACAAAGCATCAAAATAACTACAAACAAACGTGTAGACGCAACAGAATTGTTAAAATCGGGCACAAATCGATAAATGATTAACAAAATATGTATGTTTATATGCAAAATAATGAGGCGTGGAGCGGCGGCGCCTAGTGCTGGTCCATCTGCAAGCAAACAGGAGTGTCAGAGGCTGGTCGAGTTCAGAGTTGGCGAAAAACTAATCTGATCACTTCTGTAAATTACATTTGTATGTGTACTTTGTAATCTAGATTACAAATTACACATACAAAAGCAATCGGAAGCAGTAATCGTTAATTTTTGCCCAACTCTGTATGCTTAGCACATGATTGGCGCGACAGTATGTCGCCGCGAAATAGTCTATCCGTCCCTCTTTTGTTAATATAGCTAGTAAAGGACTGGAGATCTGTCTTGCGACCAATCATGTGCTAAGCCTGCTGATCGAGTTGTAGTGCAGTCGACATCGACTATCTCCTTCATTCATAAAAGTCCCCTAACTTAGCAAGCTCATATGTATAGCTTTTCTCTTTCATACATTTCAAACATATTGATAAGGCCGAAAGGGACACAATACTTATCGGCTTGCTATGTGTGGAAACGTTTATGAGTAAGGGAGTATGTTTTTAAATTTTAATGTTTAACAAGTAGTTTGGCGTCGACTTTGACAACTGAGAGAGGAGAGAATATATCGTGGGGTGGTCAAACCCGATAAGGCGAGCAAACTAGTTTTTGAAATACGAACTATATGACAGTGCCGCGTGAGGTTTTAATTCAATATTTCAATAAAAAATATCTCGACTTTGTCGGGTTTGACCATCACCCAAACTCGCAGTTTAAGGCCAGTGCAAGTGTAGGAAGCGTTCAAGCGAAGACTGATGAAATTGCTAGTTCATAGTCTGGTCTGCTAATCGTTAGTAACCGAATGTAAGCTATTGTAATGTTTGATTTGGTACGTTTATAATACATTTTTAATTGTTTAAATAAAATAGAAGCATGTTTTTATGCGTGCACGCTTTTCTACACTGCGACGCCTAATTGGGCGGGTGTACCTACGTTATGATATACAATAAATAGTAACTGTATCTTTTAGACTCCTGAAATATAAAATATCAACCACGAAAATGAAGTGACGATTTCACTACGAATTGAAAACACTGACTAAAGAATTTATACTCTTACTTGCAATAAATTTGTCATTTGTGAATCTCGTGATATTCTTATCGTGGATTGATTAATTTCGGCTCTACATTCTCAAAATATCACATGCTTTAAAAAATGCAGAAAAGTCGTTTGCACGTGTCTCGTACGACGTGATTGATTAATTTCGGCTCTACATTCCCAAAATATCACATGCTTTAAAAAATGCAGAAAAGTCGTTTGCATGTGTCTCGTACGACGTTTTTTAGTGCAGGTGGCCCTCCGAAGTTTTGGACCTGACGTAAAATAACACACTTCTCGCACTAGAACCTAAAAAGGCACCAAAAAAAAAATAGCATCGGATACTTTGGGTTTAGTAACATTCTCATAGCACCCAGCGCCACACAGCGCGCTTGAAACGAAACACCGTCGCGTGCACCGCGCACGCCAACTCGCTGCGACCCATCGCCCGGCGAGCGGGGCTGCAGGGCTGCGAACTCGGCCCAGGAGCCCCGGACTTGCGAGCCGGGCTGCAGGGCTGCGAGCTAAATCCAGAAGCCCGCAAGTTACGAGTGCAAGGTGGTAAGCTAGATAGCCCAGGATCTCTTGACACCCGAGTCGGACTGGAAGGTTCCGAGCTAAATTCGCTGCGGAGATGGGAAGCCCTGATTATCCGAGGGCTGCAAGGTTGCGAGCTAAACTCGCTGCGGAGGCTTGAGTCGGGCTTCTGAGTCGGACTTGAGAGCTGGGTAGGAGGCTGACTAGGCCGAGGTTCGGGTGACTCCTGACATTCAACCTATTTGGGTGTATTCTGTTAGGGTCTAACTTGTAACGCTGAAAATCTTATACAGGGCGTCCCACAAGCATGGGACATGAAGGGGAAGTACCTTAAATATCGTAGATAAGATATTTCGCTGAAAGAAGACTTTATTTTATTTTGAAAACTAAATAATACTGCGTCAACAAACCAAAAGATCCAAAAAAAACTTTCGTAATTTTATGATGTCATTCGAAAGAATGGACATAAAATAACAGTTTTTCTTAAGAAACATAGATCTAAAATTAAAATAATAACCAAAAATGTTTGACCAAAATTTGAAAAAAAAAAAAAAAATTGCAGTAGGTTCGATAAAGTTCGATTTCCGAGTGAAGCAAGTATTTTTTTGAAAAACGTTGAATGTAGTTTTATTTGCCTTTAAAAATAACATAATGTCTTCTTTCAGCAAAATATCCTATCTAGAACATTTGAGGTACTTTCCCTTCATGTCCCATAGTCGTGGGACGCCCTGTATACGCGTCAATGCCATGAGCATTGTGTTGTGAACGCTCAAACCGAGGCGTACCCCCTTATTCATAAACTGCAACTTCAGAAATTGTATTTTGTAGTCAAGTTACTAAAAGTGGACTTTAATCCTTTGAAATTACATTTGTGATGTTATCAGGGCAATTAAGGGACCATGGCGCTTATGGCATGGCGATATGTTCGTAATAAGTTTGTATACAAATACGTATGCTGTAAGCACCAGGTTGGGTCCTTATCTTAATGACCTTTGTCAGATTCAGAGACTTTAATATCCTAATTTGATACGCAAGTAAGGGGAGGCTTACCTTACCTAACTGCTGCAGTGACCTTAGCACAAGAAGAACAATAATAGCTCGCGAGCGAGATAAGTTACGTTTGAGTGTCGAAAGGTATAGCAGCCTCCAGTGGCGTAACTATACCATCTGGGGCCTGTGCAAATTATTTTGATGGGGATCAGTAAAAATCGTCACATTGTACTCAGTTTAATTTTAAATTTAAATTCACGGCCTCTTGGGTCGGGGGCCCATTTTGCCAGCCCTGCTACCCTATTGTTACGCCACTGGCAGCCTCGCGAAGAAAGAGTCGCGGCTCATGCAGCATACTGGTTCGAAGCATAAGACTGTTCTTGCTTTTGCAGCGGGCGAGGCAAGTCTACCCTGCCCGTGTTGCTTTACTCTTGTGCTCTCTTACTATTACAATACCTGTACTGTAGTAATTCTTTTCCCGTGCCTTGACGTCGGATATCCAAAGCCAACAAGATCCAGAACAAATATAACTCTGACAGGAATGGAACCCTACCTGCTCCTGTCCG
Organism: Thaumatotibia leucotreta; assembly: GCA_025490895.1. Taxonomy (NCBI): domain Eukaryota; kingdom Metazoa; phylum Arthropoda; class Insecta; order Lepidoptera; family Tortricidae; genus Thaumatotibia; species Thaumatotibia leucotreta. Next base: position 55,213 of record JALPQI010005849.1, on the reverse strand, counting down.
TTGGCTTCCTGTGACTTCATGACGTCGGGCAGGTCCGGGGGCGACGAGTACGGGGTCAGATCCAGAGCTTCAAATTCACCACTTTCCTTTCTGTGGACATATTAATTCATAAATACAATGGGACATTCCAACATAGATCGCCTTACTCCTCGTAAAAGTCTCCTAACTTTAACAAACCGCTAAGTATAGTTTATCCCTTTCGTACTTATAGACATATAGATAAGGTTGAAAAGGACATACAATACTTTATCGGCTTATTAAGTTAAGAGGCGTTTGTCATTGATTTAGAATATATAAGTGGATCCCCAAACAGCTCAAAAAAATGGCCCCAAAAAATGGGATGCAGAAGTAAATATTGCGGTCCTTTTGCTCCGCTATTCAGTTCTGACAGTTGACATTTGGTCACCTTACGGTATAGCATCATTATTCCTTAAACATAAAAAGTTTCTACTATTTTGCGGTGTTGTTCGCAAATTTGACACTTATTGCACACTTCACAAAGTTTTTTATTCTTTGAGTTTTTTTTTATTATAGCTTATTGTAAGTGAGCGTTATTAGCTTCAACTGAAACATGATAGAAATGACTTTTAGTGCCACTTTTCTTGGTTTTTTTGTTTGGCTCTGTGCGTCCATTTATTATTTAATGTCATTGGCGTTTATGAATAAAGTCTCAAGGTAAGTTCAATTAAGGCTTATGAGGTGGGGACGATTTTGTATAATAGACACTTAAATATATATATTTAACTATGACCAAGGAGCAAATATTTATTTGTGATAATAAATACACAAATAATAACGTCCCGGGATTCGAACCCGGAACATCCAGCTTCGTAGGCAACCAACTAGGCCATGGAGGCTGGTATATACAAACAACATATTAGATCACTAAAGATAATGTTACAGCACGTCGCCAACAAGATTGATTTAATTAATTATCATTATCATTTTCCGTGGGTTTTCTCACCATTTACTAATATAAAAGTCACATTTTGTTTAAATAGTATTTATACGAATGTTCATGTTAATCGCGGGCGGAATCTTGTATAGGTTGCAATTGCAACCTACTTTTATTTCATGTTTAAAATAATACGATAGAAATAATTATAAGAAGCTGTTGTTTATTTTATAAAACATTTAATAATTTGGTTTGTTAGTTAAATTAGATAATTTGTAACTTAATTTAATATTTGAGCAGTTTGCTTGATTTCATGTTTAGTGAAGCCAGCGCCACTGGTGGCGGTTTTTAAAATTTTAGAGATTCAATCACGTGACAGAAAAGATGTAAACAGATTATAACTTTTACGATGAACAGAAAATATAAAAACAAATTGGAAGACTGAAAATGTGTTTCTCTGGAATTTCCGTGGTGGGGGCCTAAGCCTCCATCACATTTCAGAAGTGGTTCTACCTGCGAATTGCTCGAGCCATTTTAATATCGAGAGATGATTTGGATACAATGAAGTGCAGCAACGATGACATCGACGGCAATCAACAATGGCGGGAGTACCGAAAAAGAACGAAAACGAGAGGTGTCATCCTAGACATGGGTGCATTTGCAGCTCGCGCAGTACTTGTGTCAGGCCTCGCCAGCAGGCGCCGGCCCCGCCGCGCCGGACGCGCGCCGCCCGTTCTGGCGCCGGCCATGCCGAGGCTCGGCGTGGGAACCGCCAACCCAACTCGTGCCAGGACATTCAGATTGTCTACACTCCCGTAAAAGGACTTCTTGCAAATAAAGTAGCGATAATAGGTACGGTATAATTCACATTTGTTTCCTACTTATCGGTGATTGGAATAAGTATTGCAGAGACATATTACAAATTGGTTCTTTGAGATATTCTGAATTTAAATGGCTTTGATATTTGGGCAGCCGGTAATAGAATTGTATGAATCTTATTGCAATGCCGTTAAGTATGCCTGTGTTGATTATAATTCATATGTCAAGTTCTAAAAGTAAAGAGCAATTTAAAACCTGAATAAAGTATATGTTAATAGTCTCGGTCTAGGCGAGAATAATAAAATTGTTTTCAGTTTATATTAAGCTTGAATTACAACCAGAACAGATAAACACACTTTATTTTGGACATATTACTTACCTACTTCACACATAGTAAGCTTCGGGGTCAAATGTATTAATTTATGACAAACATGTGTATTTTAGTGGGTATACTCGACTATGGCAGATTCATATATTTCACACAAAAACTTTTAAATAGCAGTACTGAATTGCAGCATCAAAAATTTGGAACACAATAATTATGTGTTGGTAGACAGTAAACCTACTCTACATGTAAAAGAAATCTATTAGTTAATAACATGCAGGTACTTTAATTATCACATTTAATTTAATATAATACAAATTCATTTCAATCTAATTATCATACAACAATCATATTGAGTTAAAAAGAAAAATCTTTGATTTGTGGATTTATTTCTGAACTGTAAAATTGGGTAGATTAAAGCAAAGGAAAGTAGCGTTGTTTCTAGTCAAAAGTTTCATTAGTATTTGAGTATAAAATAAGTCTATTATTCAAACCTTATATTACTGGGCCTGGAGTGGACATCATTCTACATTTCATTTAGTCCTATTAGGAATCACTATTTTTTTTTTATAGATCACTATGAGAGTGTGTGTAACAACCCTGCAAATTAAATGATACAACTAAAATTATTAGGCATGCATGTAAAATGTGGAACACTTAAGCAAATATGTATCCTCAAACTTACATTGGATTTTAAAAGTTATTGATTTGCTTTGATTGATTACAGATGACATAGGTTGAAATGAAAATTGTATCTACTGTCACCACTGACATTGTAAATCCAACGAAATTCTTATGTAACAACAAAAAAAAAAAGACGAGTTCTAAAGCGCAAAATTACTTGACTGTACCTATAACATTTGAAGAGATCTTTCGATTTCTCCAAGATCCCATCATCAAACCCCCAACTTGGCGCCAACGGATCACAAAAAAAAAAAACAAATATTGGTTCACGATTCTACATACAATAAAAAAAAAACCTAGTCAAATTCAGAACCTCCTCCTTTTTTTTGGAAGTTGGTTAAAAAGATTAGAATTGATGCTTATTGATTTGTACGGAAATTATTTTCTACCACATTAAAATTACCTCAACTTTGTTGAAATGAACAGGATTAAGTTCTGATTAGGTTAGGATCAAGGAATCAACATATTTTGAAGATTGATACCTAGTTTTATTTAAGAAGTTTTATGAAGTCAGTCTGTGCGGAATCTGAAGGCGTCTGGCAGTAAGGCACGCTCGTATAGTTCACGTGCCTTCACTTTCCGAACATACTCTACTAACAGAGACAAAACAAAAAAAATGTATATGCAAATGAGCATTTCTAATATTTATATGTGTATTCTACACAATAACCCGCTTTTTTTTTTACAAAAACTTCACGCGGCGTAGGGAGGTATATTAGCTAATTTATTGTTTTATCTCTCTACCAAAGACAAATACACAGATAAGGACAAGCAAATACCTAGTCAGGGATGTTTATGAAAACAAAAAAATTGGCACGTATTGAGGATTTGGCGATTTCTTTTTAGTAATTTAATGTAAATGTGTTAAAAGTTATGTCAATTTTAGTACAAAACTCTGCAAAATTTTAAAGATGAAGTAAGACCTAAGTACATCATTTTATCATTTAACAAAGCAAAGATTGATAACGTATATTAACACGTAATGTAAGTTTATGGTAATAACATAAGTAAATACTTTAAGTTGTGAGTGTCGCATTGTATTTTAAGATACCTGAAAGCTGTGACAGAATTCAGCGACCAAACACTTGCCTTGTTTATTATAGCCCTTGTCACTAGACCAAAGAGTTGCGAACATAGCCATAAAATTAGTATGAGAGTTGATAGTTTATACTTGAGTAAGCGTTTTGAAATCTCTGGATACTTATTGAAAATTACAGTAATGCAAGCAAAATGGTTCGGGTGAAATTCTTCAGCAATAAGTATCATGAGGAATAGGTACCTCAACATTTGCGCGTAGTTAATAAAACCAAATAGTTAAACAGGGTATTTATCAACATTTCAAAATATGACTGACGATACAAAAATGCGGTTTTAAATAATACTTTAAATTCCAAAAGTTGTTATGATTTAATTACATAGGTACTTTATTTTGGTAATCGTATAAATCAGGAAGAAGTGATTTTTTTTTCTGTATTTTAATTAGATCTGTTTTATAAGGCAATAAAAATGTCATAAATCGGTAATATTCTGCTAAATATGCAGCTTAACTATTATACTTTGTTTTACCTATTAACATTCATGCTTAAGGTGTAAGATAAACATTCAATGCATAAGCGTGTCTCTGCGCTCACTATGGTCACTAAAAACAAAGATGAGGTCTAGTGCACCATGCCAAACAGGTGAAGAGCTGTAAAATCTAGTGATAGTAGCTAATAAAATTATGCGTTTACCAGCTTGATGACATGTTGATAGCGAGGACAGTTAGAACAAAAATTAAAGACTGAAGAGGACAAAATATAAATGTACAAATTAAAGTCATAAAAGCTGTGTGGTGTGGTAAAAATATCATAATTATCATGAAAATATCAAGTTAGACATATGGTCTTTGGAATTGTAGAATTTTCCGTAATTACCTACAGCATGGGTCATCAAATATATTAGACAATCTAAGTACGATACGATTTGAGGTATATCTACAGTCAATGAAAAAACAGAAACTGCATTGGTAACTGGAGATATCCGTCGTTTATATGAAACATTAGTATCGGATATAATTATAACAGTTCAAGAAAGATATTGTGCCAAGATTAATAAAGGCATGGGATATTAGAAGCAAAAAAAAAGTGTTTACTTATATCAAACTGTTACTTAATTGTTGACATACATTGTAGAATCCTTGTGAGATAAAAACAGGTAGTCTGATATGTAAATAAATAGATATAAAAAAAAGGCTTGTGTGTAGGTACTATGCGACGATATATTATGTTATGTAGGTACCTAAAGGCACGTGGACCTGTGCTATAAGAGAAGTTAACATAACTACATATAATATAAATGTGATAGTTTCATATCAAAATCGATACAATAAAATCTACGTGAAGTCAGTCGCGTAACGTCAATAAATTATATCTATTACAGGCTATGCGAAACATATTGATACACTATCTTTGGGGCTTTTTTTTTAAGAAATGGTGCGACAGGTATATGTCGCTATCTACAAAATATTAATAAAATTAACCAATATCTACTAAGGGCTGTGTAAAGCATATCTACGTGAGAACATAATTATTAGCTATGTGGTATGCAAAACGTATTGAGAAACTGCGTTATGCTCGTCGATAAACTGTGTGATATCGATGAGGCAACTGTGTGATGCCCATCGATGAGGCAACTGTGTGATGCCCATCGAGAATCTGTGTGATACTCACCGAGAAACTGTGTGATATCGATGAGAAAGCTGTGTGCTACTTATCGATAAGCTGTGTGCTACTCAACGAGAAACTGTGTGATACTCAACGAGAAACTGTGTGACATCGATGAGGCAACTGTGTGATGCCCATCGATGAGGCAACTGTGTGATGCCCATCGAGAATCTGTGTGATACTCATCGAGAAACTGTGTGATATCGATGAGAAAGCTGTGTGCTACTTATCGATAAGCTGTGTGCTACTCAACGAGAAACTGTGTGATACTCAACGAGAAACTGTGTGACATCGATGAGGCAACTGTGTGATGCCCATCGATGAGGCAACTGTGTGATGCCCGTCGAGAATCTGTGTGATACTCATCGAGAAACTGTGTGGTATCGATGAGAAAGCTGTGTGCTACTTATCGATAAGCTGTGTGCTACTCAACGAGAAACTGTGTGATACTCAACGAGAAACTGTGTGACATCGATGAGGCAACTGTGTGATGCCCATCGATGAGGCAACTGTGTGATGCCCGTCGAGAATCTGTGTGATACTCATCGAGAAACTGTGTGGTATCGATGAGAAAGCTGTGTGCTACTTATCGATAAGCTGTGTGCTACTCAACGAGAAACTGTGTGATACTCAACGAGAAACTGTGTGACATCGATGAGGCAACTGTGTGATGCCCATCGATGAGGCAACTGTGTGATGCCCGTCGAGAATCTGTGTGATACTCATCGAGAAACTGTGTGGTATCGATGAGAAAGCTGTGTGCTACTTATCGATAAGCTGTGTGCTACTCAACGAGAAACTGTGTGATACTCAACGAGAAACTGTGTGACATCGATGAGGCAACTGTGTGATGCCCATCGATGAGGCAACTGTGTGATGCCCATCGAGAATCTGTGTGATACTCGTCGAGAAACTGTGATATCGATGAGAAACCTGTGTGGTATTCATCGATAAGCTGTGTGATACCCATCGAGAAGTTGTGATACTCAACGAGAGATTGATGGGGATGCCGTGTGAAATCCACTGACAAACTGTGTGATACACAGTGGGATGCCCCTATGTGATGCCCAATAGAAAAATGTGTAATACGCATCAACAAACCGTGTGAATCATTCGATTTTTATCTTCATATATGTAGTTTGTGAAATACTACACATCATAAATAGCTATATGAAACATATCTTAAACCTGTGTAAAATAGAGCAGGCCTGCATAAACAAATAATCTAGGACACAAGCTCTGTAATAATGATTTATGCAATTTATCAAACTGTATAATCTGCACAAATCGTGGCATTTACATTAACTGTGTGAAAGCTTATCATATTAAAACGTATTAGTCTGTGTGATATTAAACATAGTAAATGACGAAATATATTTTAGATATGTGTGAAATATATGATCGGATCAGTACCTATTAACATATAATTTCGTAAAGCGAGCAGTGTGGTGTAAAAAATTGCCGGACGTATTGTCACTGAGACGTGGGAAACTATTGATCTAATATACGACTTACAATTACACGCTGTGTACATAAATATTTTTCGTATTTAAAGATGTACTAATAATGATATTTGATATAAAGATAATTTCATTAGGCAATGGATAGTTGTCATATTAAAGGTAATCGGTGTGATATTTTATTTAAAACAAGTTACTGTGTTGGTATTATTTGATTTCAGGATAATGGTGACTGGTGCCAAGAAATCTAACGATGGAGATGTCTGCTGCAAATATCATGGGCAACCGAGAGCAAACAAAAATACCGACTACAAGATGCGATCGAAACATTGATGACTCGAGTAATTTCAAGACTGACACAACGCCGACGTTCAGCAATGGAGATAGCGATTATGGAAGGAGGACGAGAACACGTTGATACGCGAAGTTGGATCGCCGCGGAGCGGTCGATGATGCAGGATGGCCGAGTGTTACAGCACGTCGCCAACAAGATTGATTTAATTAATTATCATTATCATTTTCCGTGGGTTTTCTCACCATTTACTAATATAAAAGTCACATTTTGTTTAAATAGTATTTATACGAATGTTCATGTTAATCGCGGGCGGAATCTTGTATAGGTTGCAATTGCAACCTACTTTTATTTCATGTTTAAAATAATACGATAGAAATAATTATAAGAAGCTGTTGTTTATTTTATAAAACATTTAATAATTTGGTTTGTTAGTTAAATTAGATAATTTGTAACTTAATTTAATATTTGAGCAGTTTGCTTGATTTCATGTTTAGTGAAGCCAGCGCCACTGGTGGCGGTTTTTAAAAGTTTAGAGATTCAATCACGTGACAGAAAAGATGTAAACAGATTATAACTTTTACGATGAACAGAAAATATAAAAACAAATTGGAAGACTGAAAATGTGTTTCTCTGGAATTTCCGTGGTGGGGGCCTAAGCCTCCATCACAATAAGGTGACGATCGTCTTGTTACGAAGGAGGGCAAGAGTCCAAACACCCGGATCTTTACGAGTCAGTCACCTAGTTTTTTTTTAATTCTGTCACGAGACCCAGGGGACAAACATTGCATAGTTTGCCAGAAGAAATTATCCAGAATCCTCTACTAACATGATTAATGGGTGAACAGCCATGGAATGACCATGAACTGTCAGAAAAATCAAAGTTATGTAAATTTTAATGCTCTGATGTGATTTTAAGGGTGACCCAGGAGAACGTAACCAACAACGAGTTACAAGAAAAAGGTGATTGTCTTTTATGTAGACTTTAAATTATTCACTTACAGAGTATTTTAGTTTTCTTGAATAACTACTCAGATGGTAGACCTGGTGATTGCTATTTTCGGCTAGATACGTAATTATAACGACGTCAACGGATAGATGTGCCATAAACTCTAACAGAACCAGCCGATTCAAAAACGTGTATTATCTAAAGGTCCAGTGAAGTCGGTTTGAAAAACTATGAATATAAAGACATTTCCCTCCATATACGAAATAAAAATTAAAAAAAAACCGACTTCACCAATTTCTCCAATAGATCCCATAATCAGAACCCGACTTGGTATCAACGGGGCCATCTCGGTTTATTCTGAAGTCGGTTAAAAGAATGATCGAAATCGGTTGGCGTGGTATCGAGTTATTCGTCCTTTTGTCGTACACATGTGTAATGCAAATTTAAGACAATTTATTTTATTATGGATGCCATTGTCAGAACTGGACATAATTAAAATGCGACATGCGACCAATCAGGAAGCATCAGCTTTCGAATAAAAAAAGAATCATCAAAATCGGTTCACCTAGTCGAAAGTTATGTATGAGGTAACAAACATAAAAAAACATACAGCCGAATAGCGAACCTCCTTTTTTTGAAATCGGTTGAAATAAAGTCTAAATTAAAGCCATAGCGGGAACAGCGTTGTCTCACGCCAACATTGATCGATCGTCAAACTTTGGCCACGACGTCACGCTAATGCAAATAGTCGCGACATAACATTAATGCATGTATTACGCTATCTTATCACCGACCGAATCGGTGAGCTATTGCCGGATCTACCACTATCTGGGTCCCGGTTCGGGCATTCATTTGTGTTGATAACCCTACACACCTACACATTGTTGCAATAAGAAATTTGACTTTAAGTTTAGTAACAACTAATTAGCGAGAATTAACTAATTAGTTTGAAGTTCATAAATTTCGGGGATTCGTCACTCCAACGAAGGCGTCATTAGAGTGACAGACAAAAATCCCCGACATTTTGCGAAGTTCGTTGTTCGCGGTAGCAGGCTACTCTAGCAACTCTCTCATTTTTATTTAAGCAAATCGTTTTCGAGATATCAGCTCAAGTCTGAAAAATGTGTCCCCCCCCCCTCTATTTTTTAAACTACGCGATATAAAATTCTAAAAAAAATATATGTTATGCACATTAATAAACTCTATCAACGATTTTTGGTTTGATTAAATCGTCGGTTGACAAGCAAAACTCACCAAGTAACAAATACCTACTTGAAATATAGCTCCTATCTCAGTTCTAATTTTATACTGACATAAGAGGTTGCTAAGAGTAGTGACAGTTTTATAGTTTCACCCTTCGCGCGCGAGTCCGACTCGCACTTGGCCGGTTTTTTTTATCGAATATTAATATTACACATGTCTTAACCTTTTTCCAGGCACAGTACAGTTGCCATCAGAAATATCGTAGGCGACTGAACACTATATCGACTACATACCTGTCGATTGAATTTCAAATTAAATTGCACTTTAGGGATACGTGACTCGTCTTAAAATCGGGATAACATAACAATTTGGAATATCTTTAGGAAAACCTGCTAGTGTCTTGGGGTCTTGAAAAGGGTTAAAGGATTTTCGAAAAGTTGAAAACGGCCTTTATTAGAAGAGGGTAAGACCTCTTCAGTTTTTTCGAGAGATGCAACGGATAGTTGTTCGGCCGGATACCGGATATTCGGCCTGACCAGCGGCCGAATATTCGGCCGGCGGTGCTATACCTGTTTTGAGTTTAGCAGGGGGCACGTCGTGCAAATTTTGACACTTTTGTGTTTTGTAACTCGGACCCTGACTTATCTTGTAGCCAGATTCGAAATTATGGCCATAATTTTATCTACCTACTGTTTTTAAGTTACAAAAAAAAGATGTTTCATGTTGTATAGGTAGGAAATTGGGCTATAGAAAAGACAACTGCTATAACAATCACTACACTGTTATCAAGGCAGGTACTGACTTTCCGCCGACTACGTGGCTTATGACAGCCACTGCACCAACTCGTGACTTATGCAAATTTTTTTTATTTATTTTATTTATTTATATAGTACGACTCGTTAGTCAATGAAGATAAGCCAGACCTGAGAGTCCTGTGAACCCCTTGGGGGACCGACCGACTAACCTACTCTCGGGAGCCTAAATGCCTAATGATTATTATTGTTACCGTTACTGTTTTTTTACCTTTTTATCTTCAATCTATTTAGCCCAAAATCAAGCAAACTTAATATACGGTATCCGGCCGGATAGTAAGTCACTATCCGGTATCCAGCCGGATAGTAAAATACGGGCCGGATACGCCGGATACCGGATAGTTACCGAATATCCGGTGCATCTCAAATTTTTTCTATACCACAACGGTGACCAACAAGAATACGACTCGCTTCAATTTAGGTACCTACTGTACCTGTAATTTTTTTGGTTTCCCTGGAATGGGTAGGTACTCACGGAAACAGAAGTGTATTGTTAGAAAATATAAGTAATAATAAAATTGTGTATTTTGTTTATGTTACGTTACGCTCTATTGCGCGCCTATGCTAAATAAATATTATATTTTGTTTATTTATTGTAACAAAAGTTTACACAACATTACAGTACATGATAATATAGATCTGAAACTAAACAATAAAAAAAATACAGTATTCAACAGTAATTATACTAAAAAATAATCCTTCTGGCGAACTATACTCGTTAACCTTTTATTTAATTGATTTACAATAATCTAACTCTTTAGTTAGAATCAGGACATAGATATTAAATAATTCATTTCAATGCATTTATCTAATCTGTATAAATTGTATATCTCTATATCTATATCTGGTTTAAATGAAGTCTGCCAAGTAACAAAAGGATTAAGAACTAAAAATACCTACATTCTAAAGCCAAAGAGAACCAATCCTGGAACTGTAAGTTCAGTTGAAAGGCCTGCTTAAAAATTGGTGGGAAATTTTTGATATACGATACACCTGTATTCAGAGCAGTTCACCCAGTTAAATGCATAAATAGATGTACAATTATTAATAAATTGATAAACTAGGCTACAGTAATATTGTGTTTGCTCTTGTGTCTAAAGTTGGTAAAGTTAAATCACCACCAGTTTCATAATAACATGAAGCATGTAATTTGTAATTGTTACATAAATCATCTTTTTAGTGTTCTGTTCATAAGTGTTAAAAAATTTACCATGATTTAACATTTATTCACCAGCCAATAGTGCAAAAGCTACTAAGAAACCCTGTTTATAAAAAAAATCTATGAATTGACTTTAATCATGTAATACAAGAAAAACTGACCGTAGAGCAAGTCCGATGGGTGCCGGGCACTGAGCCTTAGCTGTAGCCGAAGTGAGTCCGTATTCCGCCAGGGTCTTCTCGTCTTCCATGAGCTGACTGTCCTTGTTGAACAACATCTGACTCGGAGGAGGAGTCTTTAAGATGCCTGCACACACAAACATTGTTTGATAGTTTTACATTTCAGTACAAATTGACTATTTTTTTAATAACATTTCATGGCAATAAATTTCATGGGGCTCCCATGTTAGATATTATTTCTGTTGTATAATATTTATAAAACAAAGTGTAACAAGGACAATGTTGCAACAGGAATGTTAAAGGGAGAAAGATTATTTTTACATAACATTTTATAATGCCAATGTAGGAGCACCATTATTGTTTAGTGTTGAAAACTGTAATATTTAGAATAAACCAAAATACACCTAAATTACATACTAATCTCAACTTCCAAACTTGTTTATAGAATAGAGAGTAAAAGCAGGATGTTGTTATTGCTTTACATAACACTTTTTTGGGTTTAAACAAGTATGGTGATATCACCCCTGATGATGAGATCAATGTAGTTTTTTCTGTACAGTTACTATTTTATCAAAATTTTGTTTGCACATACCAGAGGCTAAACAAGGATTAAGGCATAATCAATAATATTTAGTGCAGCAGGTGATCTGGTTCCTATATCTGGTTGCAACAATACAACCTGTATAGGTATTTCTTCTTGTGAATGTACAAGTAGACAGTTTCAATACACAAGCAAGTACTCAATAAAATTGTGAAACATTCGTCAAAATGGTGGAAAAAAATCTGTAAGTTAGTTTTTTAAGAAATATATTATCAAATCACTAACACTAACATTATATTCTGCAGACTTGAAAAGTAAAAAATGCTGTGAGGTCCTGAGATTTTCAGCCACAAAACTTAAATACACAATGTTTTTAAAACTATATTTGAAAGCACATTATTTTGATACTTAAGATTAGGTGTTTTATTTTACGAAATTAACAATTCAATTAACTTTTTTTGAATGTCCTCTTAATGAAACATGACACAAAAACAAGCCGTAAAATTTAGCGCCAACATAAAACACGATTTTGCGTGGTTTGCATTATTTCGCACATTGTATATTTCACTGTTTGGGACCCAAGTTTCGATCCCAGAATCTGGATTCTTTGAAAAGACGCCAGGTCCGGAACACGAAAAACATTTTGTTTCATCAGCTGATTCCAGCGCAAGCCGCTCAGAGGCTTCCGCGAACAAACGAGGCAGTAAACATAGTATAAATCGAACGCTAACCGACTGACATTGTCCAAGACTAAAAATAGACCTTTCTTAAATCATCCGAGACGCACTCACCTTCAATCATTTTCTTTAATTCGAGTACAGTTGTCGTATCTTTGGCGTCCGTGAAGATGGTTAATTTTTTTCGCCTAATCATTAGAAAGACATCCTGAAAATAATTTTATTTTTGAGGTTACATGTCGAGTCGAAGTTAAATGTATGACTTTGCACTTGAAATAAATGATTCATATTGTATTAAATTACGTGAGCTTACCATTTTTGAGTTTATATTTAGTAACTATTAACCATTTATTTAAAAAACGCTACCCTTAGAGGCGTAGGTACGAAACTCAATTGACTGGAGTTTCGATTCTCGTTTGTTGAATTTACACACTTCGCTTGTGCGTTGATTAGCAGAAATGAAAGCCATCGGGTCTGGGATTGGTGGAATCAGTATAGAAAAATATTGTTCGACCAATTGCGTGCCTGGATGATGACGGCTATTTTTTTTCTTTATGCATGTGTAACCCGGATGTACAATAATTAAGCCAAAGCATTTTCTTATCAAAGATTTGAAAAAATAAACTGAAGGGTCCACGGAAACAACATGTTTAGCCCTGTAAAAATTTACGGCAAAGTTGCACTTATTCTGTTAGAGGTAAAGTTCGTTTGACCTTCTGAAATTTTCTGAATAGGCATGTTCTTTCCGTGGATCCTTCAACTATTCAAATGGAATAATTTGGTGATAAGTTTTATTATGCAATGCCTATACATTTTGTTATTAATTACATTTTATGAAATCCAAAGAAACAGAAACCTCTCAAGGAATAAAAAAAACGGTATGCGTCGGAAACAAGTCTGAAACGTTCGGAATGGAAAAATAATACACAGTTACACAAATATTTGCAACACTTGGTAAATAAATTATAAATTATCAACTAATACTATATTTGTTACTATTGCCAGTAAAGTCATATTTTTAATAATTAAGGACTTTTTAAATATAGTTTACTTAGTGTAAGTTCTTCGTTATTGTCTAATAGCAATTTTGACATTTGAAATGATTTCAGAACATACCCTGCATCGCAAAATTTGATAAGTTTCTATTTTGCATTACAGCTATCAAAATATTTATATTTTTTATTACAATCACTTTTGTATTCCTAAGTAAATGTATTCCAATTATAATTGGAAGAATGTATTCTGTTCTACAAAGTGAAGAATACAATGAAATTATCATAAAAGCGTCAACGATAACCTCCAACTTTTTGTTATGAAATATGGAATCGCAAGTTTGTGTCCACTGCCATAACAAGAAGGCTATAAACTCAACTACAAATCGTTTGGTGACTGAAAGCTGTGGTCATGTGAAGTGTATGGACTGTCTCTTGCACGAGAAGGCCGGTTGCGTGGCTTGTGTTGAGAAGAGCCCTGCGAAGCCCGAGGACACGCCTGAGCCCAGCGAGCCGCCGTCAGACGGGGACATCGCCGAGCCGGAGACGGTGAACTCGGAGTATCCTCTCCTGCTCCATGAGGATGCTCAGAAAGAGCCTCAGACGGAATACTACTATGACAAAAATGATAAGAAGAAAAAACTAGAGACTTCTCACATTAGAATAGAGACAGGTGAGTTTAAGATATCACTAAATTACAATAGTAAGTTCCCAGCTAGGACAGATTTCAAGACAATATTTGACATGATATTCCATTTTGTCTACATACAAAGCCTGCACATATTATTTTAAAAATTTTGTCAAGTCTACAATGAAAACAATGAAATTTAATATTGTTTTGTTTTGAGCATAGCAAGTTTTCATGTATTGCTTGTAGTAGAAAGGCTTCTCTTTGTTATTATCTTAATTAGCATATTAGGTATATTAAATTGTTGCACTTTCCAAAGCTGATATATAATGTATTGGTTTGGAAATAACAACCTAGCACAACACAAAAATATATATGAATTCAATCAAAACCCTGCACAGTGCACACACTTGGTTAGCATAAAAAAAATAAGCAAATTAACTATAGTTATTTATTCAGTTGGAATTGAGTATGAAATAATATTATAATATTCCTTGTTTTAGATGGAAATCGAAGGTATTACTTTTGTACGGCATGCAAGAGGAAGTTCCAGGCTCGGAGTCAGGTGTCCTACCATGCTTACTGCAATGGGCAACAGAAGCCCTACCAGTGTCCTGAGTGCAATAAGGTAGGCTGACATTGAACTTATTTTGTTCTCTTTATTAGAAATTTTTGACCTTTTTGTACTCAAATATAATTATGTAGCTGACACTCAATGGCTGGTGGATATCCCAACTATTTTAGGCAATGGTTAGTTATTTGCCTACAAATTTGACATGACTTACACTTAATCTGGGGCCTGTTTCACAAATGATATTGTCCTAATAATGTTATAGTCTCTAAACTACCAAATTATTTATTTATTAAATAAATAAACAAAAAAAATAGCCATTTATTTTGACCTCATACTCTCATACATATTAATATTGTATTACATTCTTGGGAAATTGTCACCTTATATCGTCGGTTGACAACCAAAAATCACTCTAAGTAACAAATACATACTTGAAACAGAGATGGTATCTAAGTTCTGATTCAATACTGACATAAGAGGTTGCGAAGAGTAGTGACAGTTTTTATTGTGAGTTTTGGTTGTCAGCCGAAAATATATTACTGTTATAATAAATTTATTATTATAACATAATAAGTGAATACACTGCATACAGCATGTTTTATGAAAATACAAGTTCTTTACAAAATGCATTTGTGTTTGCCAAGCTGGAGGATATATTGAGAATTTGTTACCTAACTCAGAAAGTTTGAGCAATCAATTATTGATTGCTCAGCATTTTTATTAGACATAATATGGCATTAATGTAAGACACTTTCTTGTGGAATGTTCACAGTTCCACAGTATGAAAATGACTGCTATTGCCAGGGTGATTCTCCAAGGAGAGATTTAACTGTTCTGATTCGTCATTGTCATCCTGCAGTTATTAACAAAACAGATAGACTAGTATTATGCTACACTACATATCAGTACTGAATTACGTTTACATTGAAATAATATTCTTAGTTATGTGTTGATGACAATAATGAAATAAAAACGCCGAACATTCGTCCGCAGCCACAGATGTCACAGAGACACAGGCACAAAATGTCACTATTTGACAGGGATTGTGCATGTTACAGATCTGTAGTTGCAGGCAGGCTGTAAGCTTCAGTAGTTAATTATTAACCCCCTTATTCATAAACTTGTTTGTGCTCTTATGGACACATCTTAAGACCGAAAGGGACAAACAATTATTAGAGGCTTGTTAAGTTAACAAACGTTTATGAATAAGAGGGTAAGTGTATATAGGGTTTTCCAAACCTTGATATCCATAAATGTTTTTATAGTTTTCACTTTGTAGGCTATTTATTCTATACCCTATGTATGCTAGCCAATTTCTTATAGGCATATACATATTTGATACTATGACATGAGGAATACGAAAAAAATTTTTGGACATCAAGGATTGGACCACCCCATTTGTATGTTAAATTGCCTTGCAGAGTTTTGCTACCCACTCGCACTTCAAGTACCACATGCGGGTGCACCGCAACGAGCGCACGTACGCCTGCGACCTGTGCGGCGACAGCTTCTTCCAGATGTCTAAGCTGCAGCGGCACAAGCTCAAGCACACCAGTCAGTACTTTCTTTCATATCTTTAGCCTTTTTCATTCACAACATTCTTGAAGGCAGAGAAGAACATCTCAAGATTTCTTAAAATAAATTTGGAATCTCACATGGTTCATATTGTTACGTTCGTGGGTGGTTCATATTGTACGTTCAAATCTACAAAGCACGAGAAGATTCGACTCTAGAAAGTTCCCGAGTTAGGTGCGCGAACATTCTAGAGTATCGCTGTCTCTTTCTACAGGTTTCTCTTTCACACCCGTCCAGAATGTTCTCTCTATAGCTGTCTCGTTCACATCCTTCCAGAACATTCTCTCGTGCTGTCTCTATCTAATAGTGCTTTCTCTTTCACTCCTATGGGAAATTTAGCTATATACCGATTTGTACTTTTTATCATGCCACCGGCGTAACAATATCATAGGATATCGCACCACACACGCCTTTTTACAAATATTTAACCTGCAGCTAAATGTTAAAGATAGACAGCTATAAAACAGCTCTAAACTCTCCAGGCATGGTGATTTGAGAGACGTCAAGATTATGTGGATGGGTAATCTGAACTGGTGTGTTGGTATAGTTGTTGATTTTTGTAAGATGTCTTGTACTTCAGTTTGCCTCTGTATCAAGTTCAAAGTTAAAGGGATACCTGATTGATAAAATAATTTCTTAGATAATTTTTTTCACACATTCTCTCAAAAAGTAGTCTTAATAAAAATACTATTGTCACTACTTGTTTTTCTACATAATTATGTTGAGATGCTGTAATTTTGTATAATTATGGTTTTCGTCAAGTTGTTCAATACTGATATGAGATCCATTTTAGTATTTTTCTCATGTGCGGCGGTATAGAAGCACAGAAAGCTCCGTAGCTTTCTGTGCATCCTGTGCTGGCAGTACCGTTACTGCTAGCATTTACCTTTGTAGGTAGTCATTATGATACGATTATAATAACCCATTTTTTTACAGAGGAGAAGAAATACCCGTGTCCCGAATGCAACAAGGCCTTCAACAACCAGACGTCTCTCCGCAAGCACGGATTAACGCACTCAGACGAACGGCCATACGCCTGCGACACCTGCGGCCGCCGCTTCCGGGACTCCAGCAATTATAGGAAACACGTCGCCAAACACAACGGTGAGTCTGACAAGACGGTGAGTCTGACTAGACGGTGAGTCTGACTAGACGGTGAGTCTGACTAGACGTCGACTCACACACTCGGACGAGCGGCCATACGCCTGCGACATCTGCGACCGTCGCCAAACACAACAGTAACATTCGTAAACATTTGTTAAAGACACATGGGCAGTGGAAATAGAATTTTGCTTATCGTGATAGGTCTTGGCGATAGTCATTTTGGTAAATTTTCGAGTGGGCTTGGCTTTAACCCGTGTCGTTAGATCACCGACTTTCCTGCTGTAAAAACCCATATTCCATTACCGTATTGTAAATGTAAGGGTAATAACTATTACAAAGCATAATTATGCCCAGAAAGTGCTTTTTTTAAGAGTAAGATTATGCACAGAAAGCTTTTATCAATCTGACTACATTTTTGTAGAAATACCTGGAAAGTTTGACACGTTTATTTCTGTTACGGTAGAGATGTGGGATGTCAACTATGACTAATATTTGCACCAAAATATTGTGCTACTTCAAAAATAATGTAGCTAGATTAATGAGGCGTCTGAAACGCTGGAAGCAATGCTCTGGGGGGTTACCATGACATACTAATGCGGTTCAGTTTAGATCGAGAGAACGGGACAAGACTATACGAGTCGTATATTATTGTCCCTTTTTCTGGACCTAAACTGACCCGCATTAGTGCGTCATGGTAACCCGCAGAGCATTGCTTCCAGCGTTTCAGACGACACGTTAATCTGGCTACATTATTTTTTTAATTCGGGAAATATTATTTGACCGACTGTTATCGTTATCTTACTTACGACCTTTTGTTTTGCGTTAACCCTTAATAAGGCATCAGTCACACCTAAATTTCATTGGGTTTGACACATATTCATTGACAGAATAAGTTTCAAAATGAGGTGGTAAATATATTACCATTGCCCTATTAAGGGTTAACACTTACTAGACAATCAGTAGTCTAGCACTCTTCTATATTGTTAATGATGCAAAACAAAAGGTCGTAAGTAAGATAAGAGTCGGTCAAATAATATTTCCCGAAATATAACCCCCCCTGATAACAGTTGTTTGTGCAGGCACGACATGCGCGCGCACATGCTCGTGCGGCTCGTGCGGGCGCCGGCGCTCGCGGCCGCACTGCTGCCCGCGCTGTCCGCAGGCCTTCCACGCGCGCCGGGACATGCGCCGCCACGGCGCCGTGCACGACGGTCAGTACCATATGTTGTGTGTGTACAGACACGACATGCGCCGCCACGGCGCCGTGCACGACGGTCAGTACCATATGTTGTGTGTGTACAGACACGACATGCGCCGCCACGGCGCCGTGCACGACGGTCAGTACCATATGTTGTGTGTGTACAGACACGACATGCGGCTCGTGCGGGCGCCGGCGCTCGCGGCCGCACTGCTGCCCGCGCTGTCCGCAGGCCTTCCACGCGCGCCGGGACATGCGCCGCCACGGCGCCGTGCACGACGGTCAGTACCATATGTTGTGTGTGTACAGACACGACATGCGCCGCCACGGCGCCGTGCACGACGGTCAGTACCATATGTTGTGTGTGTACAGACACGACATGCGGCTCGTGCGGGCGCCGGCGCTCGCGGCCGCACTGCTGCCCGCGCTGTCCGCAGGCCTTCCACGCGCGCCGGGACATGCGCCGCCACGGCGCCGTGCACGACGGTCAGTACCATATGTTGTGTGTGTACAGACACGACATGCGCCGCCACGGCGCCGTGCACGACGGTCAGTACCATATGTTGTGTGTGTACAGACACGACATGCGCCGCCACGGCGCCGTGCACGACGGTCAGTACCATATGTTGTGTGTGTACAGACACGACATGCGGCTCGTGCGGGCGCCGGCGCTCGCGGCCGCACTGCTGCCCGCGCTGTCCGCAGGCCTTCCACGCGCGCCGGGACATGCGCCGCCACGGCGCCGTGCACGACGGTCAGTACCATATGTTGTGTGTGTACAGACACGACATGCGCCGCCACGGCGCCGTGCACGACGGTCAGTACCATATGTTGTGTGTGTACAGACACGACATGCGGCTCGTGCGGGCGCCGGCGCTCGCGGCCGCACTGCTGCCCGCGCTGTCCGCAGGCCTTCCACGCGCGCCGGGACATGCGCCGCCACGGCGCCGTGCACGACGGTCAGTACCATATGTTGTGTGTGTACAGACACGACATGCGCCGCCACGGCGCCGTGCACGACGGTCAGTACCATATGTTGTGTGTGTACAGACACGACATGCGCCGCCACGGCGCCGTGCACGACGGTCAGTACCATATGTTGTGTGTGTACAGACACGACATGCGCCGCCACGGCGCCGTGCACGACGGTCAGTACCATATGTTGTGTGTGTACAGACACGACATGCGCCGCCACGGCGCCGTGCACGACGGTCAGTACCATATGTTGTGTGTGTACAGACACGACATGCGCCGCCACGGCGCCGTGCACGACGGTCAGTACCATATGTTGTGTGTGTACAGACACGACATGCGCCGCCACGGCGCCGTGCACGACGGTCAGTACCATATGTTGTGTGTGTACAGACACGACATGCGCCGCCACGGCGCCGTGCACGACGGTCAGTACCATATGTTGTGTGTGTACAGACACGACATGCGGCTCGTGCGGGCGCCGGCGCTCGCGGCCGCACTGCTGCCCGCGCTGTCCGCAGGCCTTCCACGCGCGCCGGGACATGCGCCGCCACGGCGCCGTGCACGACGGTCAGTACCATATGTTGTGTGTGTACAGACACGACATGCGGCTCGTGCGGGCGCCGGCGCTCGCGGCCGCACTGCTGCCCGCGCTGTCCGCAGGCCTTCCACGCGCGCCGGGACATGCGCCGCCACGGCGCCGTGCACGACGGTCAGTACCATATGTTGTGTGTGTACAGACACGACATGCGGCTCGTGCGGGCGCCGGCGCTCGCGGCCGCACTGCTGCCCGCGCTGTCCGCAGGCCTTCCACGCGCGCCGGGACATGCGCCGCCACGGCGCCGTGCACGACGGTCAGTACCATATGTTGTGTGTGTACAGACACGACATGCGCCGCCACGGCGCCGTGCACGACGGTCAGTACCATATGTTGTGTGTGTACAGACACGACATGCGCCGCCACGGCGCCGTGCACGACGGTCAGTGCCATCTTGTGCGACCATATACCGGAATCCCGGTATTAACCATACAAAAATATACCTGTATTGGAAACCCTAATAGGTATATGCGTACGACAGTCAGCTAAACGAATACGAGACGAAGATTACGCTATCAAGAATTCACATTATAAAAATCGTCGATTCAACGGCACCGGCGGTGTCACGAGTAGGAAAAAAAAGTTAAACTTATGTGAACTTAAATAGGTTGGTTCGTCATTTCATCGCATCAATCGAGTCATCACCATTCCCGGTATATGTAGGTATACACTAGCAGTTACCCGCGGCTTCGCCCGCATACTAATATCTATTCACTGCGTGTTAATGTTTTCCCGCGATTATCTCGCGTTTGCGTTAACCGATTTAAGTGTGGTGGATGCTGCTTTTACCCGCGGTTCGGCCGCGTTCTATCAATTTTTATCACGGTCGTATTAAACTTAAGACCTAAATTCAAGATGGCGAACTTTTCTTGCAATTTTGACTTCAAATTCCATATGAAGAACTTTTCATCTTCTCGGTATCGATTTTTATCAATATCAAATCAAAGTTCTAGAAATTTTAGATCTGATAGGTTCTCACTTTTTGTACCTACCTCAAAATCGTTATGAAAACCCCCCTTGGATTCTAATATACCGATTTTTATTAAGGTCGGATTCAAACTTAATAAATTCAAGGTGCCGACCATTCTGTGCAAATTTTACCTCAAATTCATTACTTGGAAGTCGAAGTCTCCAAATTTGGAGTCTCTGGAACCAGGGGTTTAGACTGTGCGTTGATTCCTGTCAGTGAGCTTCTTCTTTTATATATAAAGATGTGTATTAGTAACCGGGTGCTTATTCACGTCAATATCGATTCAGTTTGCTTCTATAAAATGGTGAAGGTAACGAAAATTCACAGCAAACGCATGGTATCACTCTAAAATAAAACGGAGCGTAAATCGTTTTATTGCATATGTGTGCATGTGCAGCGCCCTATGCAAGTGTGTGTGTGGCTGCGCCCACCACGACCCATACGTACGTTAATAAATCAGTGTGCTATCAACTAACCCCCTTATTCATAAACGTCTGCTAACTTAACAAGCCGCTAATAATTGTTTGTCCCTTTCGGTCTTAACAATGTGTACATAAGAGCAAAAGGGACAAACGATGATTAGCGGCTTGTTAAGTTAGCAAACGTTTATGAATAAGGGGGTAAAGCTCGTATCACTCGTCTCCTCGGCCCCATACTTATCAAGATTCAATAAACATGTTATTTTCTAGATTCAAAACCCTTCCGCTGCCGCATATGCAGCCGCCGCTTCCGACGGAAAGACAACCTGGAGCGCCACGTGCGGAACACGCACCCCGCCGCCGCCGGGTCGGCGTTGTCGGCGTCGGAGCCCGCGCCGGAGCCCGACGCCGACGCCGACGCGAGGAGCCGGCTCAAGGACCTCAACCCGCTGCCGCCTCCGCCGCAGGACCTCATCCAGCGGCTCCAGGATCAGAAGGTTAGAAGAAATCGATTTTTTATAGAAGTTAAACGTGTGTATTTAGGCACTACGGGCGACATGTTTCGGATAACCCATGTCTCTGCGACTATATATATAAGATATCTTGATCGACAAATAAAATCAATGTGTTTCTCTGTAAACGAGAATTTTATTTACTCAGTGAATAATAATTGTTTTATTTATCAATTCAATTCTACATTCAAGAACTATCAACAAAAACATACCTGTAAACGAGAAACGACATTAAATGTCCATTCGTCGTTAAATCTTACACATTCAATTATATCTCACATATTTAACTAAATTATAGTAAACATTTTCTTCACCAAATTTTCTGACACGCATGACATATTGACATTACCTGCCGCCGTTTGTCTATAGTGCAGGCTGCGGCCAACTAAAAAGGTATAAATACTTTTTACATATATAACATGGACGTCTAACGCCAGCGCAAAAATGTCCCCAGAAACAATTGTTCAATTGTGCCAAGATGGGCGGGACATAGCGCTTTTCTTAACAACAGGCTCAGTGTTTGATAATGGAGACCTAGGCTTTCCGAAATATATTTTGCGTACTGACTAAATAAACGTGAGTTTATCCGTTTAATTATATTTATAGTTATATTGTTTAACGAAAATTTAAATTCATATTTTTGGTGTGGAAGGCAACAGTTTTCAACAGGTTTCTCCTTCAACCGATTCCTACCAAACACACGTCTTGCCGCTGCTAGTTAATAGGAGATACCTCCAAATTGTAATATAACAGTTTGCCATCGGTTCCAGGAGAAGCCAGAGCAGCCTACGCCAGAACCAGCAGAACCTTTGCCTCCAGCGCCGCTACTGGCGCAGATTCTGGCCGCCAACACGCAGCGCCAGAGCGTCATCATCTCTCTCCGGCGGCCGCCCGAGCCGGCCGAGTACGTGCACAAGATACGGAAGGTATGTACCTAGCGCAGATCCTGCCGCCAACACGCAGCGCCAGAGCGTCATCATCTCTCTCCGGCGGCCGCCCGAGCCGGCCGAGTACGTGCACAAGATACGGAAGGTATGTACCTAGCGCAGATCCTGCCGCCAACACGCAGCGCCAGAGCGTCATCATCTCTCTCCGGCGGCCGCCCGAGCCGGCCGAGTACGTGCACAAGATACGGAAGGTATGTACCTAGCGCAGATCCTGCCGCCAACACGCAGCGCCAGAGCGTCATCATCTCTCTCCGGCGGCCGCCCGAGCCGGCCGAGTACGTGCACAAGATACGGAAGGTATGTACCTAGCGCAGATCCTGCCGCCAACACGCAGCGCCAGAGCGTCATCATCTCTCTCCGGCGGCCGCCCGAGCCGGCCGAGTACGTGCACAAGATACGGAAGGTATGTACCTAGCGCAGATCCTGCCGCCAACACGCAGCGCCAGAGCGTCATCATCTCTCTCCGGCGGCCGCCCGAGCCGGCCGAGTACGTGCACAAGATACGGAAGGTATGTACCTAGCGCAGATCCTGCCGCCAACACGCAGCGCCAGAGCGTCATCATCTCTCTCCGGCGGCCGCCCGAGCCGGCCGAGTACGTGCACAAGATACGGAAGGTATGTACCTAGCGCAGATCCTGCCGCCAACACGCAGCGCCAGAGCGTCATCATCTCTCTCCGGCGGCCGCCCGAGCCGGCCGAGTACGTGCACAAGATACGGAAGGTATGTACCTAGCGCAGATCCTGCCGCCAACACGCAGCGCCAGAGCGTCATCATCTCTCTCCGGCGGCCGCCCGAGCCGGCCGAGTACGTGCACAAGATACGGAAGGTATGTACCTAGCGCAGATCCTGCCGCCAACACGCAGCGCCAGAGCGTCATCATCTCTCTCCGGCGGCCGCCCGAGCCGGCCGAGTACGTGCACAAGATACGGAAGGTATGTACCTAGCGCAGATCCTGCCGCCAACACGCAGCGCCAGAGCGTCATCATGTCTCTCCGGCGGCCGCCCGAGCCGGCCGAGTACGTGCACAAGATACGGAAGGTATGTATTATAATTGTGGCTTTAGATTCAGAACTTACTAGAAAAAATACAAAAAAGATGGTGTCAGTGGGACAGGGTGAAACTCAAGAAATAGTGTACACGAGATCCGCAAGGTGCTCCAACCGTGACGATCCTACATCCAATTGTGACTTTAGATCCAGAAAAATCTTCAGGTCTAGAACTTACTAGAAAAAATACAAAAAAGATGGTGTCAGTGGGACAGAATGAACCTCAAGAAATAGTGTACACGAGATCCGCAAGGTACTCCAACCGTGACGATCCTACATCCAATTGTGACTTTAGATCCAGAAAATACTTAAAATTCAGAAATTACTAGTTGAAAAACCAAAAAAGCTGATGTCAGTGGGCTAGATGGATCCTCAACAAATAATGTACACAAGATCCGCAAGGAACTACATTCAATTGTGACTTTAGACCCAGAAGTTGCTAGAAAAAAAATATAAAAGATTCAACAATTACTACATGAAAAATTCAAAATAGATGTCACTCAACAGAAGGAACCCTGAATAAATAACCCGCCGAGTACGTGCACGAGATATGAATACACAATGTATAGGTACACAAGTTCAATTGTAGCTTCAGATCCTGAAATAACTCTGAATAATAGGGACTCTCATAGAAACCCACCTCAGAACAAAAGGAGTCTACGGAATAGAGTGAATGTCTCCCGGCAAATATCAGCAAAGTAAGCACAATCTGTAATATTGGCAACAGAAACTCTTGAAACAGCTGGAGACTCCTAGACAGGTCCTGGAGTCATCATCTCCGCATCATCGCCCGCCCGAGTGCGCCGAATACGGGGCTTATGTCCTTCGGCCTGGGCTTTACTTTCACACTTGTTCACTATTTCTTCATTATCATTATCATCAGCCAATTGACGTCCACTGCTGGACAAAGGCCTCCCCCAGAGAGTTCCACAAAGATCGGTCGTGTTGTTTGTACTCATCATGGGGGGTTTATGCTATAATCGCCACGCTTGGCAGGCGGGTTGGCGATCACAGTTTAGTACACCGCATTACAGGGAAGCTGCTGCCCATCCATATTTGGACGTAGTTTAACGACAGACCCGGGTCATATTTTAGACTATTTGTTATTTACCGATAATTTAGCCATAATACACAATGTACTGTAATGTATTGTTGCCCGCAGGCGAACCGGCGATTGCCTGCGCTGCTGCCGCCCATCGACGAGAGCAAGTTCGCGAAGCTCGCCAAGCTCGACCTGCAGGTACACACACACACACACACACACACACACACAAACAAATACACACAACCGCCACACATACACACCAATATGTGCAATGAAGCTGATAACTGCAGTGACCTGAACTATGGGTGCAAAACTTTAAGAAAATTTTAAAAACTGTCATGGGGACACTAGCCAAAGAAATACGAATATTGTTCAAGGGTCTGAGGGATTTGGTGCAGAAAACTTCAGGGTGATTAAAATAAGGAGACGTCCGTTAGCTTTGACTTGGGGATTTAATAGTGACTGACAGAGTGACATGCACAATTATATTAAAAAGATCCTTATAACTAAGAGGCGCAGCGAGCTGCGAGGGCCGCATTGCATGTGCATTTTCATCAGGCGCCTTTTTTCTCTAATTGACTCCAACAAATATTGTTGTAAAATTGGTATCCAATTTTATTGCCTATATCGGAATCTTGAACTTTCAATGTTTGGGTGTGTAGATATTCATATTTTATGGATGTATGTGCTCTTTCATGCCTACTTGACAACCTTTGTTAAAGTTTGCCCCCCAAGTTCCGATCACTACTGATACTAATTATAATTTTTAATGTCATGTTTCTTCGAGCTTGCCTCTCCACTACGACTGCGCGGCACAAACTGCTGATTGTCGCGCAGATCTCGCTAAGATTGAATCATTTCACGTCACGTGACCAGTCAGTCACACAGGTTTCAGAATAACCATAACTATGACTATCTTCTAGAACAATCTGGACATGGGCGCGCCACCGGAGAAGTTCCGAGAACTCTACAAGAAGATCCTCTACGAGCGCTCGGAGAAGGAGGCGGCAGAGGAGCAGCACTGGAAGAAGAAGAAGCTCCACACCAACTGGTGAGGGTTCTGTCTTGTTCTAGAACAATCTAGACGTGGCCGGAGCAGTTCCGAGAACTCTACAAGAAGAAGCTCCACACCAACTGGTGAGGGTTCTGTCTTGTTCTAGAACAATCTAGACGTGGCCGGATCAGTTCCGAGAACTCTACAAGAAGAAGCTCCACACCAACTGGTGAGGGTTCTGTCTTGTTCTAGAACAATCTAGACGTGGCCGGAGCAGTTCCGAGAACTCTACAAGAAGAAGCTCCACACCAACTGGTGAGGGTTCTGTCTTGTTCTAGAACAATCTAGACGTGGCCGGATCAGTTCCGAGAACTCTACAAGAAGAAGAAGCTCCACACCAACTGGTGAGGGTTCTGTCTTGTTCTAGAACAATCTAGACGTGGCCGGAGCAGGTCCGAGAACTCTACAAGAAGAAGAAGCTGCACACCAACTGGTGAGGGTTCTGTCTTGTTCTAGAACAATCTAGACGGCCGGAGCAGTTCCGAGAACTCTACAAGAAGAAGAAGCTCCACACCAACTGGTGAGGGTTCTGTCTTGTTCTAGAACAATCTAGACGTAGCCGCAGCAGTTCCGAGAACTCTACAAGAAGAAGAAGAAGCTCCACACCAACTGGTGAGGGTTCTGTCTTGTTCTAGAACAATCTAGACGTGGCCGGAGCAGTTCCGAGAACTCTACAAGAAGAAGCTCCACACCAACTGGTGAGGGTTCTGTCTTGTTCTAGAACAGTCTAGACGTGGCCGGAGCAGTTCCGAGAACTCTACAAGAAGAAGAAGCTCCACAGCAACTGGTGAGGGTTCTGTCTTGTTCTAGAACAATCTAGACGGCCGGAGCAGTTCCGAGAACTCTACAAGAAGAAGAAGCTCCACACCAACTGGTGAGGGTTCTGTCTTGTTCTAGAACAATCTAGACGTGGCCGGAGCAGTTCCGAGAACTCTACAAGAAGAAGCTCCACACCAACTGGTGAGGGTTCTGTCTTGTTCTAGAACAATCTAGACGTGGCCGGAGCAGTTCCGAGAACTCTACAAGAAGAAGCTCCACACCAACTGGTGAGGGTTCTGTCTTGTTCTAGAACAGTCTAGACGTGGCCGGAGCAGTTCCGAGAACTCTACAAGAAGAAGCTCCACACCAACTGGTGAGGGTTCTGTCTTGTTCTAGAACAATCTAGACGTGAATAGAATAGAATAGAATAGAATTTTATTTCGTACTGATCATACATCGTCATCAACATTTTGGTAAGTTACAGTAGATTAAAAAGAAATTCGATTAGATTTACAGGAAAAATAAATTATTACATAATTACAATAAATTATTCGTATTACGTACATATGTCATGAATTAAAATTACGTTATAATGAAGTGAATTAATTAAATATTTTTACAGAAAATTTGTAAATTAGAATTTTTATACAGCATATATTATAAAATTATTACAATAATTATGGCAAAAAAAAAAATGTATTATGTCAAATTAAATAAGTTCTACTATAAGTAATTTAAATATATTTTCTCAGTCCTCCATAAACTCTTTTACACAGTAAAATGCTTTATTCAAGCAGAATGCTTTGAGATCGGTTATAAACCGGCGCTCTGTGCGTAAGCTCCTAATTTCCTCAGGAATTTTATTGTACACTTTTGCACCTATTATTCCTAGGGACTTTCCAGTCTTCTGCAACCTATGAGCGGGCACAGACAAGCCTGGTTTTCTTCTCGAAGAGTTAGTTGTAGCCATGTGGAAGTTATCCAGATTCTTTTTTACGTACTTGCCAACCTCAAATATGAACAGCGAAGGTACTGTCATCACCCTTAGATTTATAAACAGCTGTCGCGCGGGTTCATCCAGGGGTACAGAGGATATAAGTCGGATGACTTTCTTTTGCAAAATGAATGGCCTATCCCTGTCAGCTGCTAAGCCCCAAAGGTCGATCCCTCGCGACAGATGTGTATGGAAGTACGCATAATATGCTGTAAGTAGGTTTTGCTTAGACAGTGTTGGCTTGAGTCGTGCTATGGCATAGTAGGCGGTGTTTAGTTTTTTGCAAATTGTATCAATGTGCTCATTCCATTGCAAGCCTTTATCTAAATAGTAACCAACGTAACGAGCATGATCAACGGGTTCTATTCGGACACCGCTAATAGTCAACTCCAGGGGGGTGCAGACCTTACGATTAAGTGTAAATTGGAGAAGATTTGTTTTCTCGATATTTAGCATCATTGCATTTGCCTGAAACCAGTGCTGTAACCTAAGGATTATGTGCCTCGCATTATTTTGTAATTCTTCGTGGGTACTACCATGAACAACAGCACAGATGTCGTCCGCGTACATAAGAAATTTGGCAATGGAACTAGCGAAAGGCAAATCATTTAAAAGTAAGGTGAATATGCTGTTACCGACATTCGACCCCTGGGGCACAGATCTGTCTCCTATTGAACCAAAAGTAGATTTTTCCCCATTGACTTCGGTAGTTTGAATACGGTCGGTCAAAAACGATCTTACCACGTTTAGAGTTTCGCCTCGGACACCGTAATGCTCCAGTTTGGCTATTACTAATTGGTGGTCCACTAGATCGAAAGCACGGGATAAGTCAAAAAATATAGCGGCAACGCACCTTTTCGCTTCAAGGTGGCCTAATACGATTTCGTGTAGTTTGCGCACTACGTCTAACGTAGACCGGCCCGCACGATATGCATACTGCTCGCTGCAGAGTATCCTCTTTTTTTCTAAAAAATGTGCAAGTCGAGTACATAATCCCGTTTCAAATATTTTGGAAATTGCCGGCACGAGTGAAATCGGACGATAGTTCTTCATAATACCTTTACAACCCTTTCCTTTATACACTGGGGTTACTCTAATTTTTTTAAGTGACTCGGGGTATTTGCCTCTAGATATTGAATCATTAAAATGTTCACAAAGATGTTGAATGATATTATCGGGAAGTTTGCGAAGTAATGCAGTTGGGAATCCATAGACGTCTTTCGTTCCCTTCGGTTTAATTGTTTTTATAATTGAGAATATTTCATGCGATGTGAACGGTAGCATGAACATCGTGGACACTTGGGGCGGGCGGGCGGCACGGAGCAGGTGCATAGCATCTTGGAGGTGCGGGCGCACCGGGGTGTCCCGCACCACGCTGAGGTAGTACCGGTTGAGCTCGTCGGCCAGCTCCAGGCTAGAGCTGTGCTCGCCACAGACCGCTCGACGCAGCACACAATACTCGTCCCTAGCCACTCGGCTTTTATTGGTTTCAGACTTAATTATGTCCCACAACGCAAGGGTCCTGTTAGAGCTGGATTCTATTTTTCTATTAATAAAGGCCTTCCGTGTTTTGCTTAATAATGAATTATATTTACATTTATAGTTATTAATAAACTGGATTAAATGTGTATTGGTAGGATTATACCTCGCAAGCATACTCAAGAGTATTAGAAATTCTTTACTTTTGTTAGTTTCAGGGTTTGCCCACACCTTGTTTTTTGGTCTAATAGGTACCTTTTTCAAGGGGCAAAATGTCTCAAATTTATTGTGGAAGACCCTAAAAAATGTATCAAAGTCAAAAAGAGTTGATCGTGATAGCCTAGACCAATCGAAATTAGCTACATTTTCGAGAAACCGTGTTATGTGTGCCTCGTTAGTGTTTCTCTTTATTATATGCCGTGTCTCGTTATTTACTGACGGAATGGATATACTAAAACAAACTGCGAGGTGGTCACTTAAGGCAGTATCTAGTGGATATACCGATGTTAGATCCCTAGGTAGGTCAGTATATGCATGGTCGATGCAAGTTTTTGATTCACGTTGGATTCTCGTTGCAAAATTTACATACGATGTCAGATTGTATCTATTTAAGATTTCCAGAATAACCCGCCTTTGTTTTGAATATCGCAAAAAATCCACATTAACATCTCCCATAATCAAAACATTCGCATCATCATTTATTAAATATCCAAGCAAAGAGTCCAGTTGCCGAGAAAATATATCTAAATCGCCCTCTGTATTCGAGCGGTACACACAAATTACTACTAAATTAAAATCTACAAGTTGTACTGCGGCTATTTCAATATGCATTTCAATGGAATAGCTACACAAATCAGGCCTATCAATAACGGTAATTGCATTATGAGTGTAGATACAAACACCGCCGTGCTGTCTTTTTATTCGGCAGTAAAATGAGCTTAGAGTGTAGTTATTTATGTTAGTTACTAATAGCTCATCGCGTTGCATCCAATGTTCGGTGAGCAATAAGATATCATAATTGACACTACCTTGCAATATCGATTCGATACCTACAGTCTTATTTCGAAGACATCGCACGTTTTGGAGTAGAGTACGCAATTTGCGTTCACATGCACTATTCATTATTGTGTTGTTGTTCGGCGGCCGGCGAGGTGCAGACTGCTGCGCCGGGCCCGGTGGCGCGGCGGGAGCGGGCGAGAAACCAGTTTGCGAACTTAACGCCTGGCGGCCACACAGTCGGCGAACTCAGGCGCTCAAAGAGTTTCTCGGGAATCCCAATTACAAACGACGCGTGGCGAGACGATTTAATTTGTCTTTTTTCTACGAAATATTCGCTAGATTTTTCTATTTTGTTTAGAAATATTGAGATATTTTCCTCCGTCGTATCAGGCTTGAAGCACCAGGCTTGTATGTATTTCAAAGGGGACACAGTTTTTATTGTATCGTCGTCTTTGCCTATTCCAACCACAATTTTATTTGATCTTTTGGGCTTTTTATAGGTTACTTTACTCCATGATTTGTCATCAACTTCCACTAGGTCATCGCTAGTGTCTTGCTTTTGTGGCGAGCTCCGTGTTGGGGTGAGAGTGCTGAGCGGCGTATTGCTCATAAGCGGAGCGGGTTCAGTTTTCGTGGCCCCAAGTGGTGTAGATGCGCTACTGTTGTCACTCGCGGAGGTGGGAGTATGGAGTAGTTCGTCGTGCTTCGGAACAGTTCGTACATTGGGACCGATTACATGTCCCTTCCTTGTCACACTCGAGTATCTGCCAATATTGGCCACAGCGTTTGTCTTCGCCAGGCGCGCAGGTCTTTGAGAGTCCGCAGGCCGCGCATGCGTAGGTGGGGCGACGGGCACAGATCGCGCAGGCGCAGTAGACAGCGATTTACGGTTGTCATTTGAATTGTCTTCACCTTTGTCCTTACACAATTGACAACAGCCCGGCACTTGTTGTTTTAACAAGAGATTTTGTTCACTTATTTTTATTTCTAGAGCATTTACCTTGTCCACCATAGTGGTCACAGTTTTTTGCAAGTCCCGTATTAAGTTTTCGAGTGCTTTCGACGTCATTTTGCGGAAGCGTAAATTAAATACGCAGAGTGCAATCACAGTGCAACCGAACACGACCCGGGTGGGGGGAGTACGTGGCCGGAGCAGTTCCGAGAACTCTACTAGAAGAAGAAGCTCCACACCAACTGGTGAGGGTTCTGTCTTGTTCTAGAACAATCTAGACGAGGCCGGAGCAGTTCCGAGAACTCTACAAGAAGAAGCTCCTCAGTGCTCGCTTTACCAACTGTGCAGCAGTTTCTAGAGTGTGCTAGAAGATGCGAAGTAAGAATATTATCGTTAGAGTTGTGTGGTGATAGCAGTAAGAATACATTTGTCACCACCCCAACTCTTCCCGTGGGTGTCGTAAGAGTCGGCTAAGGGATTGAAGTGTCACTGACCATTTACTTATGAAAGAACCATGATGGGCAGCAGCATCATCATAGTGGACACACTACTGCGATCGCCAATCCGCTTGCCCAGCGTGGCGATTATGGGCATTTACCTCCTAATGCGTCCATGCGCATAGGCTAAGGAGAAACGTAGGCTAATTAAGTGAAGTAGGTATCGTTAGATAAACTTTTTTATTTGCAACCAAATATAATATGATTTTTGTATTCTGTGCCATAAAGACATACCCTCTTATTCATAAACGTTTGTTAACTTAACAAGCTGCTAATAATTGTTTGTCCCTTTTGCTCTTATGGATAAATTGTTAAGACCAAAAGGGACAAACATTTATTAGCGGCTTGTTAAGTTAACAAACGTTTATGAATAAGGGGGTTTATGCTTACATAAAGTCGCCATCACCATCAGATACATTAAAGCGGGCAGAATGCTCACAAATATCTGAGCAGGCAAGTGTATTATCAAACCGCGATTAGAACGGGATTTGAAAGTACTGTTGACACGAAAATGTATAAGTCAATCTAGGATATATTCATAGTTAAATCAATATATTTGTAGTTTAAGTTCAAAGACATACAGACAATATAATAATTAATCACTCGCGACATCTATAAACATCTCTTTTCTTGATAAATATTGTGTCAATTGTTGTGTCAACAGTACTTTCGAATCCCTTTCTGATTCCGGTTTGATAATACTTCTCACGGCGCTAGAGTGGATCTTCAGATACATCACTCTGGCAGCTTCAATATATCTGATTGTGACTTTATCGCAAAGGAAATTGATACACGTACCATTTCGGACTTTATCACTCTGACAAGCAATATGATAGGATTTATGCGTCGTTGGACTAAAAGTAAATATGGCGATATATAAAAATGTCCACTTGCTTAAGTTCGGGCGTATATAATTTTGACGAAGTATAAAAATGTTCACTTGTATATTAGACCAAATATAAACATGTTGCAACACTAGACTAAAAGTAAATATGGCGATGTATAAAAATGTCTACTTGCATAAGTTCGGGCGTATATAATTTTGACGAAGTATAAAAATGTCCACCTGTATATGATTGTTGGTGGTGATGAATTTGATCCGTATATGTATTATTATAATCCTGGACCTATAGTAAATAAAGTAGTCATTTTTATATTCAGACTTGATACTTTTTTTTTAATATATTTATTTTCAAAACTACAAATTATGTACATAGATTAAATCTAACTAATCTACTTAACCTAACCTATATCTAAGATTGGCCCTTGTGGCATTGTACCGAGAATGCTGGCGGCATTTCCTCGCTGTATCGCAATACTGATGCGTTGTGCGAGGAAGTCGCCAGCTCTTCGGTCTCTAGTTACATCAACCAGACGTTTCGCGATCTCAGCAAACAATTTGCGTGCGCTGGGGCCCCAAGAACCTAAAGTTTGTACGCCAAACGGTACAAAATCGTACTCTTTGCCGAGGCCCTTATATTTATTACGTTTTAAAAATTCGGCATTTTCAGCCGCAGCGGCTGCCTTGATTAGACTTAGATATTTGTACACTTTGAAAGTAGTCATTTTTATTATTTCGACTTGATAAGACATAAACATTTTTATAATTTGATAGTAGTCATTTTTATATTCCGATTTAATAAGACTTAAGCATTCTAAAGTATTGGCTTTCTAATACTCTGACCAATTTTTATTTTATATGTAGACATTTTTATACATCGCCATATTTACTTTTAGTCCAACGACGCATAAATCTATGATAGTCGTTAGAAACCTCATATACATCACTATGACAAAGTTCAAAACGGTACATCAATTTCCTTGATTGTATTATCAATAAAAACTTGTCTTTCATTTGTTTCAGATATTAACTTTTCAAAAAGGCTGGTTTAAAAATACAAGTGCATTACTGCAGCTATTAGGACACCGTGTGTCGCGAGAGGTACTTACTATCATATTCTAACATTAAAACTTCTAAACCTACTATTTGTATAATAATGTATCAACTAGACTTTTGTACATTTTGTACTGCGCTCTAAGTGCTTGTTAGATGACTCAAGTGGAACAGATAGTTGAGGATTTAATTTAGTCAATCGTTGACGACGAAAACACGAGTACTATATACGAGTGACACAGTGTAAGGCCAAAATTTAAGTTAAAATAATATGATGTCACATTACTCTAATACTGGTATATTGTAAAATACTGGTACTTATACTTACCTATAAACCAATTATTTATTCGTACTACTTTTAATTTTTTCAATCGGAAAATAAAGTGGTTTCGTTTCATAAACATTCGAATTAGGCCAATACGACATATATACAGCAATTGAAAATAATATTATGGAAGAATAGAAATCAGCTTTTTTTCAAGCCCTGATTAGTATTTTGAGAAAATGGCGACTAAATATGTATTTTAACACCCTCGCTGCGGCAATTAGCTTAACTTGTAAGTAACAATACTTTGTAAGGGGTCGAAAGACCTCCTACCGCATTAAACGTGTTAACCTTACATATACCTAAGAGTAATAATTAGTTCATATTGTTTAGTATGATTAGCCCCCAAAATGCCCATTTGCAGCTTTGAATATTTGTTACAACTCTTGTAAATGGCCTTCGTCCTCTAACAAACATTCCAGGACTTCGAAATTCGTAAATTTCGTGGAATTGTCTCTGTCACTCCAACGAACGCGTCATTAGAGTGACAGAGACAAGTTCGCGGTAGGGCCGCAGCGCGCGCCTTCAATATTCATCTACTCTATGATATGTGGTCAGTAGTATACTGTAGCTAGAAGTACAAGTAGTGATCGACTCAGTGATTTTATACTTTTCTAATTATCTAGTACAATCCTAAGTCACTTTGTAGCTATCGGCAGAGTGCGTAACCAAGATGCCAATAGCTAACGCTCAGTAGCGTAGCTGTCCCTGTCACTCTTTTTTATTATTGCGACAAAGACGGTTGCGTATCGTTCGCGACTGAGCGTTAGCGATTGGCAACTTGGCTAGGCACGAAGGTGTTTTTCCATATAAACGTTTTTTATTTTATAATATGCAAGAAACGGAACAGGAACGACTGCACAAAAACATTACATAGTTAAAGACCTCGTCTGGCAAGCTCCCGCTCCGGGAATGCCTATTTGGATTTTAATTAACTGACAGAAAGTTGAACTTTCCAGAACTTCAATGAAATGAATTGCCAGTTGAAGGGCTAAATAAAAACAAAATTTAACCTCATCATTTTGTGTTACGAAGTAAACTTTTGTGTAACAAAATCAAAAGTCAAAGGCACCTAGCCTTGTAAGGGATTGCATAATTGCATATACCCGAGAAAATTGACCGGTGGTTGCTAAGACCGAGTGGCCGAGGGGTGCAGGCATCAGCCGCGAAAGCTGAGCACGTGGGTTCGATCCCCACCTCGGACGTTAGGTGATCTTGGTCGTTTTTCTTTGGTATATGACATCTAATATTTATAATTTGTGTAACAACTTTTGGCAGTGAGTAAAGACGACAATTCCAAATGTTCTATGAGCGATCAGCAATACGCACCTACATCTTTTTAATTTGCTTTTTCTACTGCAAAGCTTGTTGGACAAAGTACACCATTATGCTTAGCACATGATTGGTATGTCAGTATGTCGCCGCGAGATAGGTTTTCCATCTTTTACTAACTATATGAATAAAAGAGGGATGGATAGTATATCTCTCGGCGACATATTGTCGCACTAATCCTGTGCTAAGCTAAAGGTTTTATGGTTAGTAGGACTAATTTTCGTAACACAATCGTGATTTTTGTTTTGCTTAAGGCCTTAACTATGTAAGATTTTTTTGCAATCGAAACATCTGTTATTTTTGAAGAGTTTGCAAGAAGGTGAAGTGATAAAGTTCACATCGAAATTGTAATGAATGAAATGAGAATTTTGTATTTCGATTTGTTACGTGGTGATTATGGGCATTGCCTCTTAATGAATCCATGCGCATAGGTAATAGGAGAGGTCTATGCCCAGCAGTAAACTGAAAAAGGGCGATGATGATGATGTTAATGTTGTTACGTTATTGTTTTTGTGTGTGAGATTGTGGGGGGGGGGTGTATGGGCACGTGTGTACGTTTGTGTGTGGGTGTGTGTTTTGAGTGTATGAGGGTGTCTGAAAGCCTGCAAATCGGTAAAGTGTAAAAATGCCTGCGGCACCTATCGCGAACTTGGCCGGAGACAATGTCCACGTTGACTTAGACTCCTACGTGGTCTTTGACAGGACGCCCGATTATAAACCCTGGAATTCGGACGCAGGTTTTCGCGAGCGACTTTTTATCTTATGAATGTCGCAATGTCAAAATGCTTAACACCCTGCGCAACAAGCGTATTGATATTGCGGCTTCCTTCAGGGCTACGAACAAATAAAACAGGGAAGCCGCACGCCATACTAAATTGCCTTTCAAAAACGTCAATTGTCACCCACTCTTCGATGCATATCAACTTATAAAAACTTAAACCGTCATTTAAAAATAGTCGTGATTAGTCCGTCAAAGTTTTGATTGGCTATATTCTGTAAACATTTGTCAAAGATGTTGCGCCGAAATATGCGCGGTGTTAAGAAAAAAACTATGTCCTGCCCATCTTGGCTAAATTGAACAATTGTTTTTGGAGGCATTTTTGAGCTGGCATCCATTTTATATACGGTTGCAGCTTCAGGGATAAAAAGTGGGTGAAATTCCGAATCCTGGAGACAAATGCGGAGGTTGTGAGGGTCCTGTTGAAGATCATGAAGGAGTCCTAAATAAGGTTCCGGAATATGTTTTATAATTCTGTTGTAATTCCTGCGGTGAGAGATCTCCCTTCCACGTCTGTCGCCGCAGGAAGAGGAAAAATCGTGGCAATATCGTGGGCAACAAGTTGTTAAAGTCCCCAATTGGGTCCGCGATCGGGATAACAAACAAAATTTCAGCAAGCGCTTAGCGGCACTAAAAGCGCGCCACTCAGATATTGAGTTGGCGTATTTTTATATTTGCGAGCATGGGCTCAGCGCTCCTCCGCAGGTCATCGAGCGGTTGACAGGCAACTGACCTGGCGTAGCCAAGTTGCCAATCACTTGCGCTTAGTAGTTTTCCCACTCTGTCACTTGAGTCTGTACCCTGGAGTCTGCGAGCCTTGAGTTCACGCAGCTCCACACAGGCGTGACCACAGACCCCGCGGTACCCACATAGACGATCCTGCTCGATGTGACTTGAATTAATTACTGGGCGGCCGCTGGCGTGCGTTTAGCGGGGTCAGAAATCCTCAGATATTTCCTGGGGTGGGGTCTCATACTTGCTGGCCTATGAGACCACCTGCCACCCGGCAGCAGGTGACCATAATGACCAGATGTCGATTTTCGGCTACGCATTGACCAGGTACCCGAACAACGAGCAGCTGAGCCAGCGTACTCAAATGTGGCTGGCTCAGTTGCTACAATACGTAAACGGACAGAAATGTGCTGGGGATTTACGTGAGGAAATTGTATTTGGGGCAGGACCGAAATCCACAGCACTTTTTCGACCTCGATTCGAGTATCCCCAATTCGATAGGTGGTGTCATTAGGGTTTTAAAGAAGCCCATTGTATTAAAGAAATCGGGAACTGGCATCTGTACGTACAGGAAACGGGGAAAAATATATCGGCCAACTGCGGTACCACTAGGGGGTTGTTGACCCAACTTGATTTATTGCTGGGTCGAAGACAACCCCCAAAGGTACGACGACGCGGCATTTGTGCGACCATTTACGTCGGGAGCCGAAGTCGACGACCCAAACTGTTGCGGGTCGTTAATTTGCCCGACGACTTCGATCTCCCGGCCCCGTCGTTCAACAGCCTCAACCTACCGCCCAATTATGCCGAAAACCTCCGTTTCCTCTACGTTCAGATGCCAGTTCCCGATTTATACAATGCTCCGGCCACAGTCCTAATTCTAAAAAAATAGCCGAAAAAATTCAAGGGGGTGGCCGGTGTACTGTTCAGGATTTTGGGTGCCGTTAAGGGAATTCCTAGTTCAGTGCGATCCTGAATTGTATTTCAAGTCATCCTCGAGGAGGCAGCTCACCACGAAGACGCAAGTGACGGCGTGCGAGAGTGAAAGCCCCTGTGCCTGATCACCCGATTTGCGGCGAGCGTACCGAGCAGCTGGAGCGGGACGTGAAGGTTTTCGTCAACAAGGACGTCGATATCTTTCCGGCATTCTTCCTGGGGCAATTTCCCTCCCCAGTCGACTTTGTGAAGGTTGTAAAAGACCTTAACTTAAAACAGAACGAAGCCAATATCGACGGCTATCCAGGGTCGGCTAAATTTGGCCCAATATCACATTATGGTCGCAGCGACAGCGACCGAGGGCCAAACTTAAACAGCCGACCAGGAGGCTACTATGATCTCTTAATGCGATTTAGTTTAGGTTAGACTTGTCAGTTTTTTGACAGTTATTCTATGAAACTGACACATCGCCATTCAGGTTGGGTCCTAAATTGAATCGCATTATAGTAGATCGTAGTAGCCCCCCTGGAAGTAGAGGAGCCAGACTACCAAGCATTAATATTAACGTAGTCCGGGCTCTCCCGACTTCTCCTCCTCCTGCTCCCGCTGCTCAAAATCACAAGGATCGCAATCCATTTGCGATCGTGCCGCCACCTCCTGTTGCCGCCGTTCTGCCACCCCCGCGGCCCGTGGTACCGCCATACGCTGCCATCACATCGCACCGGCCGCTAGCCGTTGCCAGCTCGACCCGGTACAATATCGAAATTCGTTAGTGTCGTGTCCCCGACCCTCAACTACCCCGCAGCCCGTCTAGTGCTGCACCAACCGGCCCAGTCCCAGCACCTTAGCACATGATTGGTGCGACAATATGTCGCCGCGAGACTATCCGTCCCTCTTTTATTAATATAGTTTGTAAAAGACGGGAAATCTATCTCGCAGTGACATACTGTCGCAACAATTATGTGCTAAACTTACTGGTCATTCGTCGTCCTCGACTGTGAAACGCTTTACGAAAGAGGACAAGATAATCTTTGACTTCCTGTCGAACCGCTACAATTTAGCTCGGGTGAAGGTCGTAAAAGTGCAGGAAGTCGATCAGGTGCTAGGAAAACGTACCGCGGTAAGCCTGATCAGCCGCGGCAAAAAACTGCCGAAACATTCAATACCGGTATTGGTGGACGTTTTCGGTATGCGGGTGATCAGGCCAAAGTTTTTGTCGAGCATTTTAAGTAATGTAGCATTGAGGCGAAGTTGGCGCGGGCTATATCGCCGCTTAGC
The DNA here is from genome assembly GCA_025490895.1 of Thaumatotibia leucotreta. Classification (NCBI taxonomy): domain Eukaryota; kingdom Metazoa; phylum Arthropoda; class Insecta; order Lepidoptera; family Tortricidae; genus Thaumatotibia; species Thaumatotibia leucotreta. Next base: position 15,926 of record JALPQI010005849.1, on the reverse strand, counting down.
TAACCTAAATGAACTGTAGGTACTATATTTCGACCGAAAATTAAAAATGTACAGGTAATCTAAAGTATTTATTGCTCGTATAATTTCATTAAATACATTATTTGAATTCAGGTGAAAATGCGCAACTGTGCTTAGAATTAATTTATACACAGTTTTAGCAGCACACATTTGAAGCGTTAGTCCTGTTAGTAGGCTTTCTACGGTATTCTAAATCCATTATCTTCTTGCAAACTCTTATTCACATCAATATTTATTATATTTAAACACGTCCAAGACATCCTAGAATAAGATACTTATTGTGGCTTATCATTCATGTGTATTTATAAATATGGAATCTTATAATATTTATAGAAGTCGTTTTGTAATTAATCTTAAGTACATATTTGTGATTCGAAATTTGCCAAGAATTGTTCAGCTTTTTATGCTAAACGCTATTGAGAAAGGCGTCAAAAACAGACCTTAAAGCTATGGAGGCTTCCAGTCCAAATATTCGTGTTATATCAAGGCCAAAAGTATAGAATAATGCGGGAATTACACTGCTTCATTCGCCGCATGCAAACAATGTCGGTTGCCATACAACCTCATACCGATTTGGATACCACATTAGACGAGGGACTTAGTGTAGTTGCCGCATCAAAACCTACGATGGTAAAATCAAATCAATTAGTCGAACTATTTATGTTTGTAAATATGGGAATTGCTAAACGAGACGTGCTTTTATAAATTGACAGACACTACTTTCATCTGGCAGTCATTTTATTGGTTTGGTTTTAGTGAAGTAAGAAAACTAGGTTCTATACTTTTGGCCTTAGCTGTATCTCCTTCCTTAGCTTAAAAATCTGGAAAGGGATTCAGAACGGTATTTGTCAGGATACGATTACCTACCTAAGTATAAACGTCATAATTTGATCTATATTTTTGTAAAAAAAGGCTGTATTTATGCAACTTTCGTGCATAAATGACTGCAACACCGTTGATCTCTGAAGCATTTGGCTGGCTCCAGAATGTAAATTGTGATATGTGATGTGCTTACTTAACATGATAAACGCTTTAGGTACATACACAAGTTAATATTGTTTTGAAACAAATTTCCGCGGCCATAACGTTACCCCCTTATTCAAGCTGCTGAGTATTGTTTGTTCATTTTGATCTTATCAATATGTCCACAAGAGTCAAAGGGACAAACAATACGTAGCGGTTTGTTAAGAGGCGTTTATGAATAAGGGGTTCGTGTTTACGTGACGTTTTCATGCATCTCACTCCTGACATATTGATGAGAACGAGAGACAAACAGGTATTATCAAACCGCGATTAGAATGGGATTCGAAAGTACTGGGGGGTTACCATGACGTACTAATACGATTCAGTTTAGGTCGAGAGAAAGAGACAAGGCTATACGAGTCGTTGATCTCTCTCTTTCCCTGAACCTAAACTGAATCGCATTAGTACGTCATGGTAAACCCCCTGTTGACATAACAGTGTATTTAGTCAATCTAGGGTATATTCATAGTCATATTCATATTTAAAGTGCAGATACTTACAGATAATAAATCACTCGCTAAATCTATCAATAACTCTTTTTTGGTAAATGTTGTATCAACAGTACTTTCGAATCACCTTCGGGGGGTTTACCATGACGTACCTACTAACCCATTCAGTTTAGGTTCAGGGAAAGGAACAGAGATATACGAATCGTATAGCCTTGTCCCATTCCCTCAACCTAAAACGAATCGCATTAGTACGTCATGGTAACCCCCGGAACCGGTTTGATAATATATGTTACGTAGACGTTGGCAACGGCAGCGGTCTTGAGTGTGTAGCCAAGATGCCAACCGCTAATACTCAGTAAGGTTTAGTAGGGCGTAGTTTCCTCTGTTCAGGCGCGGCAAGGATTTCGAGGGGGTATTGACTTATGATATGTTATAGTAGTATTTTATTCTGGAATCTATTTTTTTCAATTGTAAAAAACGACCTAGGCATACTTAAGTCCAGTGTCCGTTTGAAAGGAAACGAATGACTGACGGCAGCGCCAGCCCGCAGATATATACTAGCGATCGAACGCGACTAAAAGGTTCTGTGACGTCACGCGCCCACCTAACCGTCTCCCATGCGCGTTTAGTACAGTTGACCGCATAAAACATGTGAATTAATTCAATTGATCTAAGAAAAGTAGATTAAAATTTAATGAATTTAATAAAAAATGAAAACATGTACGTGTAACGTTACAAGGGGGGATATTGGACCCGTGCCTGCTTCTGTTACTCTTCCTTTTATATTAGAGCGACAAAGATAGTTGCGAATTTTTCGCGGCTGAGCGTCAGCGATTGGCAACTTGGTACGTACGCTGGTCAGTATGTATAATAATAATATAATGTGTAAATGTAAGTATACGAGTACTTGACGTGAGCACCGCCGCACGACTGAAGATCATGATCTCTTCCAACTGATCTCAAGTTATTTATTTTAAACCTAATGTTGTACAGCTATCAGATATATGGGGCTGCCGCGATGCTCAAAAATATCTGAAAATGCACTCTAACGCCGTGACAATAGAGGCCCGTTCAGATATTTGGGGGTATCCTGGCCGCTCCGATGCATTTGATGGCGAGTGTATACGGCACGCTTCAGCTATGTATACATAGTTATAGTAGTCATGACTTGTGCATGAACTACTGGAGCAACGAGCTCCGATATATCTGTTGGCGACTGTACCTTGTCTTAGTGACAAAAAAAAGGCCAATAGGGGCATAGGAATTAATTAACTAGTCCTAAACTCGCTGCTGATAGAAGTTGCGAACAATATCAACAACACAAGGTGTTTAACAGCATTTCTTTTTATTCAGTCCGTTTTCATAATTTTGAATTGATGGGTATGGGTTATTTCTACTCAGAATCGCGAGCTCTTTCGATGCCAATGGAAAAAAAAACATGTTTTTTTCTATTTTCTTATCATTTCCATACACTTTGTATGTATGGCGTAACAAAGGAGAAAATCCGGAAACTGTATGAAAATTTTGAGACATTTAGTTGGGATCAAAACTATGATTAGAAATATGAAAATGGACAAAAAATACTACTAATAAATGCATGTGTTATTTAAATTACTCTTAGGTACCATAATATTATCCTAAACCTTTAAAACAATAGAATAGTGCTAGTTTACGGATATTTCGTTAAACGGTTTGTTTATACTCGTATTGTTCGTAACTTTTGACGGCGACTTCAGGATATTTTATCTTGTACCAATCTAGAACATGTATATTCGAAATTGGCTGCCTTACCGACTGCCCTAAAATATTGTATAAGTATTACTGCCATGTAGATGTTGGTGAAAAATAATAATAATCCCATATAGCGATAAAGTATCGCCTTGCTGGAACATATTCCATTAAGCAATAAAATAATGTAATTAATATATTATTTAAACATACTTCATCATTTTATATACAAAATATTGTTAATTGTGTTGGTTTGTGTATTGTATTTTAAGTTTAAGATATTGTTTATGAAATGTACATCACTTTAATACGAATAAAATAATTGTAATCAAATGTATGCTTCGTTTCCTTAATTTTGTTTACATATTTTGTATATTGTTGTACCCATAACAAAAGCTTTGAGGACTGATAAGCTTACTGTAAAAGTATGAGTAAGATTGAGCCCATAATATGCAAGATACTTCCAAAGTACATTTTACTATAGCGTACTACTAACAAGTATAATATTATACAAGAAGTTACCGTTATATGCTCAATCAAGTCGGGGTCAAAGTCAACCAAAATCACCAAGTACCTACTCTGGGGTATATTATGTCCAAATGTCAGAATGACAAAAGGTCATAACATCCAGTCGGTCCAGTCTTTGATACCGAGATTGAAAGTACACCAATGAATCATTGAAAGGTATTCACTACTCACTACTCACACACACTAAGTGACTATCGTAATAAGAAATATATTAAGCTTCTGCACCGTTATTCGAAACCTACATTAATATTTGAGAGAGGCAATCTTGTTTACTATGACGTGACGGTTGCTGATTTGACTATACTCTACTCTTTTTACCCCCTCTATCAGTTTCCCGTTTGTGCCACCAGGGTACCAGGGTAGGGATGCCCGCTCCCTCGTCATTGGTGTCTCGTTTACCGAGACGTACGGTTCAGTCACAAATTCCTGGAATTTGTAAGTGAAATATATTTTAAAGTCTTAACGGTTTTACCGTTCGAATATAAAAATTTGTTACTAATCCTATTTTATTTTGCAGAGTTTTTGCAAAATAATGACGAACATATCTAGTGCATCAAGCACTAGCTCATCGTCCGATTCAAGACTATATCTACTCCGGCATGGGAGCCGAAGGCGGCCTAACGATGCCATAGAAGGTTAGCGGTATCCAGATCTGTATTAGTGACATGTTGCAATCCATGAGTAATGTACCTTTCTCAGGCAAATAAGAAGATGAATTAGAGGGCAACTTGAGCAGCGAGATACTCGTATATACAAGGCTGAAGAAATTTGAACCCACTGTTCTTAAAGAAAATGGTTTGACACTAAAGTTGCATTTAACGATGTTTTAGAAGATCCGTTCCAAAATACTCGCCCGCTCATGTTGACCTTATAATCTCTGTTCAACATTTTGATTCCGAAAACTGGACAAGCGTCCGATATTCAGAGGTACATAAGCTTTGCTGCTCCCAACCGGCCTTTGTAGGCCTCGAGACAAATGACTAATTAAAGAATTTATGTTTTTGACGCATTAATAGCATGGTCTCGTACTGCCTGATGAGCTGTCTTTTCAGCCGTTAGAAAATAAAATCTGATCTTTTTATGGATGATGCTTTAACGACAAACTGGTCTTAAAATAGGTACGAGTGATAATCGTGAGAGTTTAAATCAATATATCTGTAATGATTGCAACTAACATGTCGTCACCGCGCTGACCTTATCCGATAAGTGTCAAAGAGTCCATAAGAAAGATACCCCGAGCTCACATAACTTTTATTGGAAAAACACTGTGAAATTTCCTAAACTTTTTGGCCGGTCTGACCGCCAACCCAAAATAAGCCTGCTGCGCAAGCAAGTGCTAATCTATGTCGTGATGCTCAAAAAGGCCCACGCAGGGCACTTATGACCAGTCTAACTGCTTTATGAATATGCTTAGACCTTTCTTACAAAAATTTTGGCCGGTCTGACCGCCAACCCAAAATAAGCCTGCTGCGCAAGCAAGTGCTAATGTGTATTAATGCTCACAAAAGGGCCTATGCAGGTATTTTATGACTAGTCTAACTGCTTTATGAATACACCTAGACCTTTATTACAAATATTTTTTGGCCGGTCTGACCGCCAACCCAAAATAAGCCTGCTGCGCAAGCAAGTGCTAATCTATGTAGTATTGCTCAAAAAGGGCCAACACAGGGTATTTATGACCAATCTAACTGCTTTATGAATATGACTAGACTCGTCTTACAAAAACTTTTGGCCGGACTCACCGCCAAACCAAAATAAGCCTGCTGCGCAAGCATGTGCTAATCTGTGTAGTTATTCCTAAAAAGGGCCCACGCAGGGCATTTATGACCAGTGTAACTGCTTCATGAATATGCCTTGACCTTTCTTACAAAAACTTTGTCGCTGGTCTGAACGCCAACCCAAAATAAGCCTGCGGCGCAAGCAAATGAAGCAAATGATCTGGGTAGTAATGCTCAAAAAGGGGGGTAGTTTTCATAAGATCCCTAAGGGTATTTATGACGAGTCAAGCTGCTTTATGAATATACCTCGACTTTTCTTAAAATTGCCTGCGCAAGGCAATTATAACTTTTTACCAATGGGCTGGCGCGATCCCTTTCGCCCATCCAGAATAATTGCAAATAGCCAAGGTCAGGGAAAGCCTCGCCAGCGTAGCCTGGGCCCGAGACCCCAAGGCCCCAATGCCTATAAAATCACTACCCGACTAGGTCAAAACTTCCCACGCAGGGACTTCAATCAAAAGAGGAAATTCTGACTGCAACAGTTTTCGAGCGGGTCAGTTTTTATTTTTTATTTTTGGAAAGATGAGAATCATTAAATATTCCACGCTCACTATTAAAATTGATTAAATCGTTTCGAAATTCGTTTTACCTAAGGCCCCCGTTAGCATTGCCAAATGCAGGAAACAATTCAAAGAATTATTGAGACGGGCGTGCTATATATTACTCTAGTTTACACTCCTAGTTTTTGTCACGCCGATGTTCCTAATCCCAAAAAGCGACTGATCTTAACGTCCAATATTCAAATCTTAATTCTATACTTACCGATCGTAAAGTTCAAGTTGGTGAAAATTTCACTGAATTTCAGGGTTCATTCAGCCCTCAGATTTGCTAGTAAAAATAGATCTGTCAAACGCCTATTTCCATCTGCCTGTCGCAGCCAGCGAGTCTGAATTTGTTTCAAAGTCTGATTTTCAACAGCTGCAGAGGACCTGCTTGCCTTAAGGTCATTTCTGACCAATTGGGTTGCCCAGACCTTTCGAGTTTTAGTTAATTTAGACTTTTTTCTCCTAGCAAATCAGAACCCCGGCTTTTATCACGAAAAGCCTTCAAAACAGTGCAAATTCTAGAACATTTGGGCTGGCAGGTCAATCATGTTAAGTCTCTATCCTTACCCCTCGGAGGGCCATAGAATACCTGGAAAATTGTTGGTATCCTCATGCCAACAAAAAGTACTTCCCATTAAAGAAATGCTTGGTCCTGAAAATAAATGCCGTTTTTGAAGCGAAAATCCGCTTGTACAAACGAAATTCAAAGCATTGTGGGCTCCCTAAATTTTGTCCGCTTTCCAGTACTCCGTGGCCGTTTCAATCACAGAGCCCTGTTAGCATTTGGTGCGAGTCCCCTTCACCAGTCCATATATTGTCGGTTCCCTATATATACTAATGGAAGCGCTGCTCGAACTATCATTGTGGATAAACAATGAAAATATAAAATGATGGGGGGCAATAAGAAGATAGGTCAGAGTCAAGTCTCCATTCAAATCAAAGAGAAATGCTCGCGATCCTAAATGCCCTAAAATGTTGTTGCCATTACCTAACAAACTCTTCCATGATAATACAAAGCGACGACAAGTCTGTACTTGCCTTCCTGAGGAACGAAAGGGGGAACTCTGTCATCCTCCCTAATGAATCTATGCTACAAGGTGTTTCATCTAGTAGACCAGTAATTCACTATCTTCCGGTAAGTTCGATTGCGAAGCAGACCGCCTGTCTCGCCTGCCTGTCGTTTCAGAGTGAAATCTCCTTCTCCTACCCATAATAACAGTGAAAATATTCTCGAAATCGGACACGCCGGAAGTACACCTCGTGTCGGCAAGGGCGTATGAAGTGCCTAATTATGTATCACTGAACGCGGCAGATCGTCAAGCCCAGTTTCACAATGCATTCAGTCGAACGTGGCGTTATCAGCTAGCCTGGATATTCCCACCACCATTCTTTATACCTCAAGTATTAGCACACGCAATGACTACAGCTCTAGGAATTTACCTGATCGTAGCCCCCCTGAGGCCGATAGTTTTATGGAGAGCTGATCTCAAAAATCGAGCCCTTACCCCACCATTCACAATACTTGTACTTACTCTAGATCAGGCCCTGATAGACACAGCCTCAGGTCATCCCCCGTCCCAGGCTCAGGAGTTGATGCTAGAAGCAGGATAATGTGGGAATGGACAGAAAGCATAGAAAATTGGTCCCAACAACAAAAGAATTTATTACTTCTAGCTGGCGAAAATCATCGTTAAAAACTTATAAACACCCTTAGTATAAAGTGGTGCTTATGGTCGTGTGGTCGCTCGTGGTTGTTAATGTGAATACACCCTCAGCAGCCGATTTTGCTAGATAAATAATTGACCTGCATCAAAAGTAAGCTTGTCCTATTCGACCATTTAAGTGTACAAATCTGCGATTGCTACCTTAACAGACCCTAATTTGCAGGTCAACCTAGCGTCACATACGCTTGTAAAATATTCATGAAAGGCTATTTCCAATGAAACTTCAAAAGTAAACAACGTAAAGACGTACCTATACGGGATACCGGTACCTTAGTAGAATTGCTTAAAAAAGGTGGTACTCATCAATGAAAATAGCTTTTAGGAATGTTCAAAACCTGCCTCTATCTTATTGTTGTTTGTTCAGGTCATAGGGTATATGACCTTAATTTACTATCTGTTTTTTATTAACACGATTGTATTGTATCTTATACATCAATAATATTTTGGCCAATTTCTGGGTCGAAAACTGATTGTGCCTCTTAAATTATTAACGTTATTGTAAATGTTAATACTTAATTTACTACGTTCTGTTAAGTACATTAAAAGAGCACGTTGCAAGAATCTAATTTTAGTTATGTATAGTTTTAGTTAAATGTGTAAAATGACCAATACCCAAACAGGGTTCATGTGAACTATACTATTATTATACAATAAGACCTTGTGTAACATATGATTTTATACAATAAATGAATTATGAATTAAATACAATCAGGCTAGAATTGAACTCGAAATCAGGAAACCCTATTAATTTATTGAATTAAAAACGGTTATTTGTTTGCATTTAACTCAAAACTTAAAATATATGGACTTGGACCCTATATTATTTGGTATGGTGACATTTGTAAGTCTGACAATGACGCGGGCATCCAATCTAGTCCGGGTAGCTAGTGCATCCTGCAGTAGCTTCGAAAAATTTGGTACAAATCCTTCCGTTGGATGAAATCTTAGCTCGCGATAACTGACGCTCACAAAACACTTTTTCTAACGTTTGCTGTAGAGAAATTCGACAATCAGCACCCGTCTTAGCTGTAACTGAATGTTTTACTCCCGTTGATTATTCAATTTGAAAAATAATTGTAAGAAGATCTTATAGATTAGGAGCAAAGGGTACCTAATCAATAAAAAATAGATACATTTTTAATTGATTTATTTATAATAAATTACAATACAACATAATTGAAAAATCCAATGTTACATTGGGTCATTTTTGACTTACCACCAGTTAATTATTACAATTGATTTTGGTCGTTTGTAGATACATAATTACATATGTAACAATGTATTCAGGTTTAATACAAGCCTAGATTAAGTTGAAATAAGCTTGTTTTTCAGTATTATTGTATACTAAAGTTGTTTTTCAATAAACAGTATTATTGTATATTATGTGTTTTATTCCATATATCATAATATAAAAGAACATTTTTATTCTTATCACACACGAATGTGACTGTAACTTTACCAGTTACCTAATTGTTTTCACATGATTCACATTGGTGTCTTGCCACCAGGCGATAACAGACAGGTCTCAAATATTAATGTAGGTTTCGAATAACGGTGCAGAAGCTTAATAGCAGTGTTTTACCCTACAATAAAACACATATTAAGCGAAACACCTTATTCGAAACCTACACTTTATAATCCTGCCTGGCGGTTAAAATGCAATGTTCCACTCTCACAGTTACTTTTCACTAACTCACTACAAATCTTAGCACTTTCACTTCACTTCACCTTTGTGTAAGTTTTAGTGACGGTGGTGTATCTATCTATCTATTATATCACTGTTTTGGTGAAACATTGCAAAACGTGTAAATAAAACATTAAATTTGAGAACCAATGACGAGGGAGCGGGCATCCCTACCCTGGTACCCTGGTGGCACAAACGGGAAACTGATAGAGGGGGTAAAAAGAGTAGAGTATAGTCAAATCAGCAACCGTCACGTCATAGTAAACAAGATTGCCTCTCTCAAATATTAATGTAGGTTTCGAATAAGGTGTTTCGCTTAATATGTGTTTTATTGTAGGGTAAAACACTGCTATTAAGTATAACAGTATTAGATTAGACTATGGTCAAACGCGCCTAGCCTTGTAAGGGAAGGGATTGCATATACCCGAGAAAATTTACTGGTGGTTGCTAAGACCGAGTGGCCGAGCGGTGCAGGCATCAGCCGCGAAAGCTGAGCACGTGGGTTCGATTCCCACCTCGGACGTTGGTGATCTTGGTCGTTTTTTCTTTGGTATTTGACATCCAATATTTATAAAATAAGTTATAATTATCGTGTGAGGTTTTTATGAAAATATATAAGACTCGTTATGATTGCAATCTGGTCATAAAACACCGTACAAAACGGCCATAAACATAAACCTGTAATACCTACTACTCGTACATACATACTGTGTGTGCAGGTATTCAGCGATAGAAACGTTATCTTCAAATGTCAACCTACCTTCACAACATAATTGTTTAGTCTGTCCTAAGTCGTTGCACTATTTCATTGGGAGTAATTAAAAAGTGAATGAAAGGTGCAGATGAAGGCGTTATCGGCGTCGGCGGGTTATCGGCGTGTTTCGCCGGTCCCGCCGATATCTCGTAACCTGCCCGCTGCACAGAGGTCACGGTAGTAGCTAAAATTCAAATAAATTGATGATCTACTTTGACTGCTTTTTTTAGCAAGGAGAGTAGTTTATACTACGTAGTTTTAGAAAACATAAAATATTTGGCATGTGTGGGAGTAAACATCTTTGGTATAAGCTTTCAAAGTTAATATACTGCATGACGCTCCAACGCGTTATCTAAAAGTGCAATATTTACTCGTCGTTTTAAAATTGATTGTGTACATGACTGTTTTAGTGAAAGCTATAATTATTTAAATGGAGGTACACAAGGGTATTTTCTATCGTTTTTAATAACATTTTATTATTTTCCCTGTCGCTTTTTTATTATAATATTTATTTTACGCGAGCCATCAAAACAATCAATGACGATTTCGATTTGAGAAATATATCGAAGCTTTTAGTTTAGAAACCCTTCGAGTCCCTTAATGATTCATATGTCGTTTTGTAGCCTAGAAAGTGCTTTATCGTGAGCAAGTGATAATTCTACCGAAGATTGCCGAAGGTCTTGGCGGTAGCCTTTTTACGAAACTGAAATTTAAGGACAAATATGTGTACTTAATGATTTTTAAGAGCGAGGAGGGGGGAAATCAATTGCTCGTTCTCACGTAACTTGTTTTTAGGGTTCCGTAGTAAACTAGGAACCCTTATGGTTTCGCCATGTTCGTCTGTCCGTCTTCCGCACCATAGCTCAATGGCCGTTAGTACTATAGTGTGGGGTATCGTTGAATAGGTCTTTCAAAAAGAATAAGGGTCCCAAAATAAAGTTTTTTTACCCACAAAATTTCAAGAATAACAAGTAACACTGATTTGCTCATTAAATTTTTGCTGACATCCGATCTACACATAACTGGTTTACGAAATTTACCTCACAAAAAATAGGAATCTTTATTTAAAGCTTGTATTTCGCTTTTTACAGATCAAATACAATCTTAATATAACATTACGTACTGTTTTTAAGACTTTTATTGCGACTTTTGAATTTTAAGCACTGTTCTTTGAACGCCTGACCACTGTGCGCTGGCTGGCACACGAGCGATGCGGACATTTACTTTGAACAACGTTGTCGTAATTACTTTACTAGATTCATGGCTTGTTTCTATCCTTGGATTAATATATCCGTCAGACAAAAGAACACCATCATTATATAAAAGAAAAGGACGGTTGGAGAAACAGGTATTTAAATACTTTTACTGGTGAATGAGAAAAACAGGTCATCATTATTTTGGACCGTATCAGGTAAGACAGTTTCAATGTTGGTGATTCAGAAAAAGACGTGAGCAGGACCAACATTACACATGTACAACACGTACAGGTCGTACAGTTATGCCACAAAGTACCCAAATATAGAGGGTCTGTTTCATAGAAGGCTCAAATAGTTCGGAATATGTTACAATAGATGTCACTAGGAGCACGATTGACTAGTAATAGATTTAGTTTTATTTGAAATCCAGATATTTACTACCTGTTAGTGCACAGTTTTAATTAATTTAGCATCATACATCGAAAATAGTCAAAACCACCCTTTCTAGAAGAGTAAATAAGTAAATAAAAAAATTAACTATTTTTGGTATAAATTGATTTCAGCGCCATCTATTATTGCACGTACATATTTTTATGCGTTTTTCTCGATACGCGTCAAACAGTACACTGCTCGAGTCTTGACAGAAATAATCTATAGATGTCGCTAAACAAAATCTTGCATATATTGATTTTAAATGTTTAAGGAGGTCTAAAAAACCAAAAAACTAATAAATACAATAAAAAAAAAGTAAAACTACATCACTAATAATACCAAAAAAATACATACATTACAAGTCATATGCTAGGATTTGAACCCGTAACATAACAACTGATAACAATAAATAGCTGATTAGGGTATATCCGAATTATATAACAAATACATTGCGGCGCGGCGTTGCCGTCGTCAGCATTCTCTTTGCTTTACCGTAATCTGACGAGCTGGCAACAAACGAAACGAGAGGCATAGAAAATTGAAGGTAATCTGAGCATTGCATTCTGTTTCTATTCTACGCTTCAATACCAAACTCACATAGCGAAATAATAATTAAACTCTTACTAATGGCACTCTATCTATATCATTGGCAATAAATAGCTCTCTACTCTACTCTGTCCAACATCCAACAAACTCTGTAAGAAAAAAAAGGCTAATACTAATTTTCTCTTATTGTGTCTACATTTTTTGAATTTGCCATTGTGTCCATTCTAAGATCCAAGATGGCGGGACTTTTTTTGCAATTTTCATCATTATACTCGTTTCCGACTAATTCGCATGTACGTGGAATACGATTTCCGGGTCCATTCTAAAATCCAAGATGGCGAGAACTTTTTTTTCCAATTTTCATCATTATACTCGTTTCCGACTAATTCGCATACGTGGAATAAGATTTCCGGGTCCATTCTAAAATCCAAGATGGCGGGAACTTTTGTTTTTGCTATTTTCATCATTATACTCGTTTCCGACTAATTCGCATACGTGGAATACGATTTCCGATTTCCGGGTCCATTCTAAAATCCAAAATGGCGGGAACTTTTTTTTTTCAATTTTGATCATTATACTCGTTTCCGAATAATTCGCATACGTGGAATACGATTTCCGAGTCCATTCTAAAATCCAAGATGGCGGGAACTTTTTTTGCAATTTTCATCATTATACTCGTTTCTGACTAATTTGCATACGTGGAATATCATTTTTGGGTCCATTCTAAGATCCAAGATGGCGGGAACTTTTTTGCAATTTTCATCATTGTACTCGTTTCTGACAAATCGCATACGTGCAATACGATTTCCGGGTCCATTCTAAGATTCAAGATGGCGGGAACTTTTTATATTGCAATTTTCATCATTATACTCGTTTCCGACTAATTCGCATACGTGGAATACGATTTCCGGCTCCATTCTAAAATCCAAAATGGCGGGAACTTTTTTTTGCAATTTTCATCATTGTACTCGTTTCTGACTAATTCGCATAGGGTAACGGCCCCAGTGGCCAGCCAGGAACCAGTAGTCGGCCTTTTCAGTCGTTTTTTGGTCGGGAATTGGACGGTTATTCGAATAAACAAATCGCGGGTACTCAAATAAAAGCTCTGATTCCCAATTTGTTAATACGTAGCGCTGCAAAGTGCAGTGAGGGATCGGGGGAAGCAATAAATTCGTTCTTACAAGTGGTGTTCGTCGACGAGAGCGATAGTGTCATGTCCGCCATATTTTTGACTGCATGTGGTGTTCACTTAAAAGGGAAGAAAACTATATATTGATGATAAAAATTATTGATTTCTGTAAATGTTCCGTTTATTTATTAGTTTATCTATTCGATTACTCCGTATTTGTGTGGAAATATCATGATCTAACTAATAAATTGAGGGGCTGACTACTGGATACCTAGTTTTCAACAAAGTATCTAGTGCTCAGCCACCGGGGGCTGACCTTTGGGTTCTTCATTTAATATTTTATTTGATATTGTTATATACTGTTACGACCGTTAAATTTAAATTTTCAAATTTAGTTAGGCATGCCCTATTCAATTTGATATAAAACCCAGTAGTCGGCCCCATTTGATTTTATTTTTTATCACGGCTGACCACTGGATTTCGCGGTTCTAGTACTCAGCCACCTATATAATATTAAGGAATATATCGATAATTATTTACTTATAATAATATTATCTTTCTACCTAGTACATTTAGGTATGTATTTTATGTAACTACGTATAGGTACGTTTAGGTACAAGAAAACGGGATACTTAAGATAAAAACATCTAGCACCCCTAGAGTCATGAATTGAATAGGTGCTACATCATCTAAAGACTAGATGATGTAGCACCTATTCAATTCAAGGATTCAAAAAGAAGAAGATAAACAGAAGAAAAAAAAACTGTTGTCTTAGAAAAAAAAACAGAAATATCTTTCAACCCAACGACGCTTCAAAGAAACTGTAACCAAACAAAAAACTAAACACGAAACAAAACAAACCCAGAATGACGCCAGTAAAATCAATAAAAAGGGCACAAGAAAACAGAAAATAGATTTTTCAATTGATTCATCAGGTTTGACAGAAAATGATGCAGTTTTAACGGATATAACCCAATCAAAAACAGATAAAAGAATGTGTGATAAAAGCTGAATAGTTACGATTCTTTCTAATGTAATGAATCTGTTTAAATCCCCAGGAAGGAGAATGTCATAGTCATAGTCACAGTAATTTTTTTCATTAAATAAAATACATTGCGTTTATTGCGATGCCAGCAGCCTCCTCAAGTACAAACATAGTTACTGTGTCCAAAAAAATATTTTACTCTCATTAAACCAGCTTTGAGGACTAGTAATATAAAAAAAAATATCGAAAAATAATGGACCTGTTACATACGACTGGCTATACAAATGAACATTAGATCTATGTAGGTTTTGCTGATATTTTTATATTTAAGTTTTGAATATTTTTATATTTATTATAATTAATACTAATAGGAATAAGGAGATAATATATATACTGTTAGCATGAAGAATATTTTTTGTTACGTATGGCCAACGGGTTTCATGCCGTAAATCTTCGATTTAAAAGAGTTAAGTATAAGGAATAAGAATTATATTTAATATCTTTGATTTTCATATAGATATTGCTGATTTTGATCTCATTATGATAGTAATATACGAAGGCTGAGTACTGGGCACGAAAAGGCTGATTACTGGATTTTGGCGGCTGAGTACTGGGAAAAAGTGCCATTTTTTGTTGAAACTAAATTATCGGTATTTTAAGGATTCCTGTTGTGTTTTTTCTTATTTCGTTTTAAAACTATAATAAACAGTTGATGTAACGATGTGATCCGTTCATTTATCCGACTTATCCTGAATAAATACCGACCGTTCACATTTTAAAAAGGCGTTATAAGGCTGACTACTGGTGCTTTTACCCTACGTGTAATACGATTTCCAGGTCCATTCTAAGATCCAAGATGGCGGGAACTTTTTTTTGCAATTTTCATCATTGTACTCGTTTCTGACTAATTCGCATATGTGTAATACGATTTCCGGGTCCATTCTAAGATCCAAGATGGCGGCTACTTTTTTTGTAATTTTCATTATTATACTCGTTTCTGACTAATTCGCATGCGTGTAATACGATTTCCGGGTCCATTCTAAGATCCAAGATGGCGGCTACTTTTTTGTAATTTTCATTATTATACTCGTTTCTGACTAATTCGAATACGTGTAATACGATTTCCGGGTCTATTCTAAGATCCAAGATGGCGAGAACTTTTTTTGCAATTTTCATCATTATACTCGTTTCTGACTAATTCGCATACGTGGAATACGATTTTCGGATGCATTCTGAGATCCAAGATGGCGGGAACTTTTTTTGCAAATTTCATAATTACCTATACTCGTTTCTGACTAATTCGCGTACGAGAAATACGATTTTCGGGTCAATTCTAAGTTTCAAGATGGCGGGAACTTTTTATTTTGCAACTTTCATCATTATACTCGTTTCCGACTAATTCGCATA